>VUYV01000698.1:117901-129218 GCA_008711295.1 Anarhynchus alexandrinus | reverse complement strand
CCTGGGCTGGTGGGAGGTGGCCCTGCCCAGGGCAGGGGGTGGCACTGGATGGTCTTTAATGGTCCCTTCCCACCCAAACCATCTGTGAGTCCATGATTTTATGAAAACCCCAACGCAGGTTGCCCCGAGAAGCTGTGGCTGCCCCATCCCTGGAGGTGTTCAAGGCCAGGTTGGACGGGGCTTGGAGCAACCTGGGCTGGTGGGAGGTGGCCCTCCCCAGGGCAGGGGCTTGGAACTAGACAATCTTTAAGGTCCCTTCCCACCCAAACCATCCTGTGATTCTATGATCCAGTGGTTGGCCATGAGAGAGAGAAGGGTTGGGTAAGTTTGTCTCTATGAACTATGGCTGTTGAAGGTGCTGCTTGGAATCTGGTGCGAAGAGTAATAGCGTTGCTGCTGCAGGACCAGAGGATGCAGAAGGGTTGGAGGAGCCTCCTGGTGCTGTAGAGTCTGAGCAGTGCAAGACCAAGATCAGAAGCCATGTAGGAGCAAAGTTGCTCAGAGACACCAGGGAGGGATCAGGGAAACGGTGCAAAGGCTGAGAAAATGTTGCAGAAAAAGCACCAGGGGTAGCCCGATGCCTTGTATTTTTTGTGTTTGTCTCATTTTTGTCATTGGGGGTTGGACTAGATGATCTCCAGAGGTCCCTTCCAACCCTGACCGTTCTGGGATTTGTTCTCACGTCGTGGGAGAAAACAGTAAAACATCTCCCGCTGACATGGGCTCTGGAGATCTGCCGAGCTTTTTTGGAAACCGTGACGGTTCCTCTGCAGCCTGAAGATCCGAACCTGTCGTCAGGGCGTAGGTTAATCAGCTTCGCCCTCCGTCCTGCTGCTGGTCGGTTCTTCGGCCGTTAGACCGAACAGAAGAGAGAAATTACAAAATAAAGACATCAAAGGGGTTGGCACGGCCCCGTTTGGAAGGCCACCCATTTGCTGGCACCCGCCAGGTCGTTGCCGTTCGGTAGCCGACGAGAAACTGCGTTGAATCAACATTTCCCGTTGGTTCTTCCAGGCTGTGCCGGAGCAGGTGCCAGCGAAGTAAAACATTCCACTCCGCCTCGTTAGCTCCAGCCCGCTCGGGGTGATTTCTCCTCGGCGTCTTCCTGACTGACCGTGTCTCTCTTCTGCCCAGGTTGTTGGTGGAAGGCACAGACGTGAACGCCAGGCACAANGAGGACCACCACGGTCAGACCCGTACCTCTCTAATTTCTGGAAGAAGCGGTCTGGCTGTGCACGCCGCAGCCGCAGCTGCCGCCGGCTCCCTTATCTCGGGGTCTGGGGGGATTTTAAAGACTTTTGCGGTGCTTGCGTGGGTGAAACCCGGCTTGTGCTGTCACTTGTGTCTCCCCAGCGCGGTGTTTAACGGCAGCTCTTCCCTGTTAACATCCGTACGGAAGATGTAACGGCCTCACGGAGAGATCGGCAGTTCCAGGCTGCTGTTCCGTACCAGATGGGTTTGGCACTCGGGTTAGGATGAGCTGAATTGGCTTCTGCGAGGACCTGTCCCTTGCTCTTAGCTGGGGGAGCGTGGGCGGCTGGGGCCGGCTGGGCTGCTGGTGTTCACGTGGCTTGGCTGGGGGACCTCATCCGGAGTCCAGAGGAGGGCACGGAGGTGCTGCGAGGGCTGGAGCCCCTCTGCTGGGAGGACAGGCTGGGANCTGGTGGGAGGTGGCCCTGCCCAGGGCAGGGGGTGGCACTGGATGGTCTTTAATGGTCCCTTCCCACCCAAACCATCTGTGAGTCCATGATTTTATGAAAACCCCAACGCAGGTTGCCCCGAGAAGCTGTGGCTGCCCCATCCCTGGAGGTGTTCAAGGCCAGGTTGGACGGGGCTTGGAGCAACCTGGGCTGGTGGGAGGTGGCCCTCCCCAGGGCAGGGGCTTGGAACTAGACAATCTTTAAGGTCCCTTCCCACCCAAACCATCCTGTGATTCTATGATCCAGTGGTTGGCCATGAGAGAGAGAAGGGTTGGGTAAGTTTGTCTCTATGAACTATGGCTGTTGAAGGTGCTGCTTGGAATCTGGTGCGAAGAGTAATAGCGTTGCTGCTGCAGGACCAGAGGATGCAGAAGGGTTGGAGGAGCCTCCTGGTGCTGTAGAGTCTGAGCAGTGCAAGACCAAGATCAGAAGCCATGTAGGAGCAAAGTTGCTCAGAGACACCAGGGAGGGATCAGGGAAACGGTGCAAAGGCTGAGAAAATGTTGCAGAAAAAGCACCAGGGGTAGCCCGATGCCTTGTATTTTTTGTGTTTGTCTCATTTTTGTCATTGGGGGTTGGACTAGATGATCTCCAGAGGTCCCTTCCAACCCTGACCGTTCTGGGATTTGTTCTCACGTCGTGGGAGAAAACAGTAAAACATCTCCCGCTGACATGGGCTCTGGAGATCTGCCGAGCTTTTTTGGAAACCGTGACGGTTCCTCTGCAGCCTGAAGATCCGAACCTGTCGTCAGGGCGTAGGTTAATCAGCTTCGCCCTCCGTCCTGCTGCTGGTCGGTTCTTCGGCCGTTAGACCGAACAGAAGAGAGAAATTACAAAATAAAGACATCAAAGGGGTTGGCACGGCCCCGTTTGGAAGGCCACCCATTTGCTGGCACCCGCCAGGTCGTTGCCGTTCGGTAGCCGACGAGAAACTGCGTTGAATCAACATTTCCCGTTGGTTCTTCCAGGCTGTGCCGGAGCAGGTGCCAGCGAAGTAAAACATTCCACTCCGCCTCGTTAGCTCCAGCCCGCTCGGGGTGATTTCTCCTCGGCGTCTTCCTGACTGACCGTGTCTCTCTTCTGCCCAGGTTGTTGGTGGAAGGCACAGACGTGAACGCCAGGCACAAGCTGGGCTGGACCGCTCTCATGGTGGCAGCTATCAGCAGAAACTCCAGGTACGTTTCTCTCGGCGTCCGTCGTCACGGGGCGGGCAAGGCGCTCCCCGGCCGCCCTCCCGCTGCGGGTGAAGTCATACTGAGCGACACAGAGCGTTTCCAGAAAATTTGGGCAGGTTTGGGACGTCTCATCGAGCTGAACCCGAGGGGGCTTTTCCCCCTTCCTCTGCCCGCTGCCGGAGACGGAGGTGGGCGGCTCCGCGGTGCCGGAGAGGCGGCTGCTGAACTGGCAGGAGTAGATTTTGGCCTGCGATGAGTCCGTGAGCTTGGGGTGTCCTCGGGGCAGGCGGCGGAACACCCCACCGTCAGCGATAGCTCCCGGAGGAGCCGCCGCGTCCCTCCTGGCCGGCGGGGCCGCCGCCGGGTCTTTCATGCGAGGCCTTTATGAAGCAAAAAGGCTGAACGCGGCGCCCTCCCTCCTTCGTTCCCATGCTGATCGCCGTGGCTTCTTGTAACCTTTTAAAGACACTCCTAAATGTATTCAGTCTACAACTAAATTCAATTAGTTTTTTATTTAAGGAAAGGGAAAAAAAAAAAAAGAGAAAAAGAAATCCAATTTTGGAAAACGTGGGACAGACGGGAGAATGAGCTTTGATGTTACAACCTCTCGGGGATGCTTTACTTAGTCACAAGTTCATAAGCAAAAAAGCCTAATTACTTGGGAAAACACAGGATTAAAGCGGCGCACAAAGGCCGAATATCCGCTCTCGGGCGACGCGATTCGAATCCGTGTGCCGAGTTCGTGTGTGGTGCAAACTTTGATGTGTGCTAGGACAAGCTGGAAGTCGTGACCTCCTCGGGGAGCTCCTTAAGACGGGCACAGAGGCGAAGGCTCGGCGCTGTTTGTTTAACTTTGATGTCCGAGCAGCAACGGGCCCCGTTGTTTGCCCCTCCGCAGAGGGACGGGCTCGGGACCCTCCCACCTTTGCCGGCGGACAATGGTCAGCAACGGAGTGTGACGACTGTTGACCATTCCGAGTGACTGGTGGAGCAGAACAGGGCTCCCCGAAGTTGCAAAGGCGAAGAGGAGACAGGGAGAAAGGCCGTTCATGGTACAATAATTACCTAAAATCAGGTAGAAACGCTGATGAAAACATCTCGGCGGTGCAAAGGCGTCCAGCACCCGGGCTGGTCCCTCGCCACAGACTGGCAGAGCGATAACCACCGCGTCTCGTTCGGGTACCGGGCGAAACAAAAAGCTTTTCGCTGTGTTGGGCGAGTTGTGTTTATTTTTCCCACATTTTGGACGAGTCCTGACTTTAATTGAAAATTTAAGAAAGTCCTCGAATATCTGAAGCTTTGGTGGGTCTCGTCTCCGGCCATATAGCGGGAGAATAATTAGATACTTCACGGGGGGGGGGGCAAACATGAGTGCAAAGCCGGCCCTCCTCCCGCTGTCACGGCTCCGGCGGTGGCGCTGGGGTGGTGCCAGCCCTGGGTTTGGCTCTCCGTCCCCGTTCCGGCTCTGTCGCGTCGGCAGCGGGGTCTCGCCGCTGGCCGGGGGGCGTCTCGAGCTGGAACACAGGTTCAGGTTGGGCGGGGAATGGCTGGAGAGCAGCCCTGAGGAGAAGGACCTGGGGGTGCTGATGGACGAGAAGCTCACCATGAGCCAGCAATGTGCCATCGCAGCCCAGAAGGCCAACCGCATCCTGGGCTGCATCAAAAGAAGTGTGGCCAGCAGGGCGAGGGGGGGATTCTACCCCTCTACTCCACTCTCGTGAGACCCCACCTGGAGTACTGCCTCCAGCTCTGGAGTCCCCAACAGAAGAAGGACATGGACCTGCTGGAGCGTGTCCAGAGGAGGGCCACGAGGATGATGCGAGGGCTGGAGCACCTCTCCTATGAGGAGAGGCTGAAGGAGTTGGGGCTGTTCAGCCTGGAGAAGAGAAGGCTCCGGGGAGATCTTATTGCAGCCTTCCAGTCCCTAAAGGGACTCCAGGAGAGCTGGGGAGGGACTTTTTCCTGGGGCATGGAGTGATAGGACGAGGGGGAATGGCTTCAAACTGGAAGAGGGCAGGTTTAGACTGAACATTAGGAAGAAGTTTTTCCCTGTGAGGGTGGTGAGGCACTGGCACAGGTTGCCCAGAGAGGTTGTTGAGGCCCCATCCCTGGAGGTGTTCAAGGCCAGGCTGGAGGTGGCCTTGGGCAGCCTGGTCTGGTGGGAGGTGTCCCTGCCTATGGCAGGGGGGTTGGAACTCGATGGTCTTCAAGGTCCCTTCCAACCTAAACCATTCTATGATTCATAAGAACACGACGCGCGGTGCGTTTGGCATTCCCTACGAATGGACGTAGCCCACGGGGTGAGCTCGTTAACCCGAACTGGGCGCCGCGGGTGCGGTGGCCGTGGCAAAGGCAGAGGCTTTGGCTCTCTGGCGCGGGTTTGCCTGCCGAATTTTAAAGGTTCGTTAGCTTTTCCCTCCCAAATCCGGAGCGCCTGCTGGTTTTCTGGATCGCTTGCAATCCTTTCACGTACGTTAGGTCTAAATAATGACTTACTCTGCTTTGCAGTAGGATGCGGGATTGGGGTTTGGGTTTTTTTTTTACACCGTGGCCCCTCCGTAAAGAGCGATGATGTGAAATTGGTTTATCCATCCACAGCGGCTGATTCGGTGGATTATAAGTCGTTATGACTTTGGGTTCTCAGCCCATCAGTCAAAGAGCCTCCGGGGGAGGTGAGCCGGGCTCGTCCGTCGGAAGAGGTAACGAGCGGCTCGGGGAGGGCCGAGAGCATCCGGCCGAGCCGGGGTCTGCGCCTGCCGCGAGCCCGCAGCAGGAACAGGGTCACGGCGTGGCGTTGAACCTGCCGCCTCCGGGACCGCTCCTGGTTTGACGGGCGGCGATAGCTGCACGAGATGCCCAGCGCGGCTGCAGGGGGCTGTGACGCCGGTGAGCCGGGATGAGCGATTTCGGCTCAGAAGCGCTGAGAGAAGGGAAGCCTTCAGCCCCGAATTGCTGTCTTTCCCAAGTCGTTTTTCAGAGTAGAGCTATTTTTTATTTATTTATTTTTTTTCAAGTCTCAGCTGCACTGCTGGAGATTTCGGTGACCTGTCCTTTAGCCTTGTAATGTTTCCCAATTTTCACAGCCCTCGCTCTTCCAATTAGACAGCCACAGTCCATATGTTTAATTTAATTTCAGAGGCACTGCGTTAATGATGTTTGTCAGTTGCCATCAGCTACAAGAGAAAATCCCATGTGCCGGCAGGGAAGTTTGGGGTCTGTTTGTCTGTTTTACAGCAAAACAACGATCATTCTCTTCCTCTTGAAAACGTCCTGTGTCCAGAACTCATCAAGGCATTAAGAAGTGTTCTGGTACGTTCCTACCTCCGGGTGTCGGAGGGGCGACGGGTGCGTCGCCGGGGAGGAGCGGGGTCGGGGCTCGACGTCACGCTGCAGTAGAGCCTTTCCCGATGGGCTCCCAAAGGTTCCTGATCCCGGGGGATTCAGCCTCACAGCACCCCGTGAGCTGGGAGAGGCACCGGCACTTCCAGCAGCTCCAGGTCCGGGCAGGAGGAGCTTCTCTGCCATCACCCGTGCGCCGGGGGACGGCTCTTCTGCAAGAGCGGAGTGTTTCTGGTCCCGGCTGGGATCTTCCTCTGCAGAGCGTCCTGCTCTGAGCCACACACCCACAGCGTGATCGCAGCTCAGCTTTGGCACCCCACAGAATCGTGGAATCACAGAATGGTTTGGGTGGGAAGGGACCTTGAAGATCTTCTCGTTCCACCCCCTGCCCTGGGCAGGGCCACCTCCCACCAGCCCAGGTTGCTCCAAGCCCCGTCCAACCTGGCCTTGAACACCTCCAGGGATGGGGCACCCACAGCTTCTCGGGGCAACCTGCGCCAGGGGCTCACCGCCCTCACAAGAAAGGATTTCTTCCTACTATCTCATCTAAATCTCCCCTCTTTCAGTGTAAAACCATTCCCCCTTATCCTATGGTTCTGCTCCCTGATCCCGAGTCCCTCCCCAGCTTTCCTGGAGCCCCTTTAGGCACTGGAAGGGGCTCTGAGGTCTCCGCAGAGCCTTCTCTTCTCCAGGCTGAACCCCCCCAACTCTCCCAGCCTGTCCTCCCAGCAGAGGGGCTCCAGCCCTCGCAGCACCTCCGGGGCCTCCTCTGGCCCCATCCCACCAGGTCCATGTCTTCCTTCTGCCGTGGGGACCCCCCGAGCTGGAGGCAGCACTGCAGGGGGGTCTCCCCAGAGCAGAGCAGAGCAGAGCGCAGCAGAGGGACACAATCCCCCCCTCGCCCTGCTGGCCACGCTGCGGGGGATGCAGCCCGGGATGCCGGGGGCTCGCTGGGCTCCAGCGCACATTGCCGGCTCATGGGGAGCTTCTCACCCACCAACACCCCCAGGTCCTTCTCCTCAGGACTGCTCCCCATCCCTCCATCGCCAACTACACCTCAGCCCGGGGTAGTTTGGGATCTAGCGGAGAGGGACCGCGCTGCCGGGACGCCTGGGATCCGCTCTGGTCTCTGCCCGGCGGCCGGGAGGGGTTATTTCTGGTTTTTTTGGTGTCCCGTGTCCCCCGTGTCCGGCCGTGCAGCAGCCGGGCTCCCTCTGGCACTGCAGACTCCCGCGGCACACGGTGCCCACGCGTCCCTCCCCCAAACACTGCCGCCGTCATAGTTATAGAAAAATAAAGGGAAGCGGCCATACACTTCGGTCTGGGGTCTAATTTTGGTGTTTGTGTTAAAACCACTCCATCGAAGTAATCTAGATGGTATAAAAATACCGCTGAAAGAATTGCGTTCCTTTTATTTCTTCTTTTAATTCGCTTATTACCTTCTTTCAGACCCCTCCTGAAGTGTGGATAGATGCATTTACGGTTCTTTTTTCACGCGAGAGGGAGCCCAGCTCCTAATTCCTCGTTTCTGCCGTAATGCAGGTCGTAACCGAGCGGTGGGCGGAGGGCGGAGGGGCTGGGATGGCGTTTGCCCCAGCGAAGGACGCTTTTACGCGGCAGTTCCCATTGCTGGGGGGGATTTCCTGGGAGAAGGACCTGGGGGTGCTGATGGACGAGAAGCTCACCATGAGCCAGCAATGTGCCATCGCAGCCCAGAAGGCCAACCGCATCCTGGGCTGCATCAGAAGTGTGGCCAGCAGGGCGAGGGGGGGATTCTGCCCCTCTACTCCACTCTTGTGAGACCCCACCTGGAGTACTGCGTCCAGCTCTGGAGGCCCCAACAGAAGAAGGACATGGACCTGCTGGAGCGTGTCCAGAGGAGGGCCACGAGGATGATCCGAGGGCTGGAGCACCGCTCCTATGAGGAGAGGCTGAGAGAGTTGGGGCTGTTCAGCCTGGAGAAGAGAAGGCTCCGGGGAGATCTTCTTGCGGCCTTCCAGTCCCTAAAGGGGCTCCAGGAGAGCTGGGGAGGGACTTTTTCCTGGGGCATGGAGTGATAGGACGAGGGGGAATGGCTTCAAACTGGAAGAGGGCAGGTTTAGATTGACCATTAGGAAGAAGTTTTTCACTGTGAGGGTGATGAGGCACTGTCCCAGGTTGCCCAGAGAGGTTGTTGAGGCCCCATCCCTGGAGGTGTTCAAGGCCAGGCTGGAGGTGGCCTTGGGCAGCCTGGTCTGGTGGGAGGTGTCCCTGCCTATGGCAGGGGGGTTGGAACTCGATGGTCTTCAAGGTCCTCTCCAACCTAAACCATTCTATGATTCTATGATTCTATGATTTCCCGGAGCTTTAACGTCACTGGTGGTGGGGCCCTGACGCTGGTTTTAGTCGAAGCGTCATAAGGTATAACTCACTGCGCTGTTATATATATATATATATATATATAGTCTGTGCTGCTGTGCCTTAACTGTGTGTTTCCATTACAGCCCGATTTTCATTCACGTTTTTCAGCGGGAGCGACTCCTGATCTCTCCCGTTTTCGGTCTTTGCAGCTCTTCTGGGTTTCAAGACCTATTTTGAAGCAGTTTCTTAATTCTCCTGGAAAGACATCAGTTTTAAAAGGGAGGATTTATAGCCTGCGCGAAAAACGCTGCTCGGGGCTTCTTTCTCTTGGCTGCACCTGCGAGCTTTGCACATTTAACATATTTATAGTAATTAAGCTTTAATTAAATGCTTACCGAGAGCTTTGTGGCTTTTGTGCCTTTGTTAAAATAAGCCACGAAGCTGTCGTACGCAAAACCCCCGAAGCAGTTAGGGCCGTGGCAGGCTGCGTGCCTGTCCGTTTGCGGCGTAGCGACCTTTTCTGCCTACAGCTACTCTGTTTTTCGTAATAATAATGAAAATAACCCGGCGGGGAAGTATTGGGTCATCCTCTCAGCCCCGTGTGGGGCGCAGAGCTGGTTGTGCGGAAGGGGAAACCGAGGCGCAGAGAACTCCCGGCCCCGGTGGGATGAGTTTGGGCGGGTACAAAACACGGGGCACTGGTTCATTCCTTCCTCCCCACCGATGCCCCGTCCGGCGGGGAGGGAGCGGGTCTCAGCGTGGGTTTGGGGCTTCCACCTAGCTGAGGTGGTGGGGAGGAGCGCCCGGCTGTGCTCCTTCCAGTGACCTTCCAGTCCCTAAAGGGGCTCCGGGAGAGCTGGAGAAGGACTTTTTCCAAGGGCATGGAGTGATAGGACGAGGGGGAATGGCTTCAAACTGGGAGAGGGGAGATTGAGATGAGATATTGAGAAGAAATTGTTGGCTGTGAGGGTGGTGATCCCCTGGCACACGTTGCCCCGAGAAGCTGTGGCTGCCCCATCCCTGGAGGTGTTCAAGGCCAGGTTGGACGGGGCTTGGAGCATCCTGGGCTGGTGGGAGGTGGCCCTGCCCGGGGCAGAGGGTGGCATTGGATGGTCTACAAGGTTCCTTCCCACCCAAACCATTCTGTGATGCTATGATTCTCCGAGCGGTGCAGGGCTCTGCAAGGCTTTGTCAGCAGCAGCAGTACCCAGGTGGAGAGAGAAGATGAGTCGTAGAATGGTTTGGGTGGGAAGGAACCTTGTAGACCATCCAATGCCACCCCCTGCCCCGGGCAGGGCCACCTCCCACCAGCCCAGGTTGCTCCAAGCCCCGTCCAACCTGGCCTTGAACACCTCCAGGGATGGGGCAGCCACAGCTTCTCGGGGCAATCTGGGACAGTGACTTGGCTGCAGTGGGGTCTCCGTTGCAGTGGGGGCTCCGTCGCAGTGGGGTCTCTGTTTGCCGGGACAGAGACATGTGGGGCTCAGAAGGGGGGTGTGGGTCCACACGCCTGCTTGCTCTCAGTAACTTTGTGCGTGTTTTCTCAGGTTTCGCAGTCAATCCTCTTCCTCCCAACTTCCCTTTTGCCTCTTTACTAATACGCAGCTTCAGTACTTCTGTCCATCTTCTCCCCCCTTTCTTCACATACCTCTTTTTTTCACACACCCGTCTAGTTTTACCCATAAACGAGCCCTTCGCTCTCACCCCAGACACCGTGAGCAGCTGTGTGGGTCTCAGGGCGATACCCTCAGGGAAGGCGGGAGGAGGGACAGGAGCAGCTCCACCTGAAGCGCCTTTCTGGATTTGAACGAGTGCTGTCGCTGGGAAGCTTGTCCCCGTCTCCCCTCGCCGATGCGCGCTCTTCTGTAGGGACCGCTTCACCTTCTCTCAGAGCAGCAGGACACAACCTTGATGCTCCGTGGTGGTCAACCGTTCCTTCCGTGTGCTTTTAAATGAGTCCTGCGGGTTCATCCAGCTCACGGTATAAGCACCTCCCAGTCATACGTGTTCTTGTTTCATCAGGGGCTTCAACCTCTGATAGGACAAGAGGAAACGGCCTCAAGTTGTGCCAGGAGAGGTTTAGGGTGGATATTAGAGACAATTTTTTCACTGAAAGGGGTGTTGAGCACTGGAACAGGCTGTCCAGGGGAGTGGTGGAGTCACCATCCCTGGAGGGATTTAAAAGATGTGTAGACGTGGCGCTGAGGGACATGGGTTAGTGGTGGGCTTGGCGGTGTCAGGTTGATGGTTGGACTCGATGATCTTAAAGATCTTTTCCAACCTAAACAATTCTATGATTCCTTTCAGCTCTTCCCAACATATCCTCTCCTCCGTTTTCATTTTGCGTCTTTGCCTTCTCGCACACCCTTTCCCCTTCTCCCTCCGCCTTCAGGTCTGGATCGCTTTGCCTTTCCTCACCTTTGCTTCTCAACACCTTCCTGCTGGGAACGCCTGATGGCAAGTGACCCCTCTGTGCCTCGGCTCTCCTTTTCCTTCCCTTTCTGTGTAGATGGAAAGAGCTGTGGGTCGAAGGCTCTCATGCAGAACCAGAACCGGCGGTGCTTGTCCCTTCCCATACCCTCCTCCTCCTCCTTCTCCTGCCCTCCTCCATCCTTCCTTCAAGAGAGGATTCAGGCCTCATCCCTGGAGGTGTTCAAGGCCAGGCTGGAGGTGGCCTTGGGCAGCCTGGTCTGGTGGGAGGTGTCCCTGCCTATGGCAGGGGGGTTGGAACTCGATGGTCTTCAAGGTCCTTTCCAACCTAAA
>VUYV01000698.1:49258-61667 GCA_008711295.1 Anarhynchus alexandrinus | reverse complement strand
CCCCTGGCGCAGGTTGCCCCGAGAAGCTGTGGCTGCCCCATCCCTGGAGGTGTTCAAGGCCAGGTTGGACGGGGCTTGGAGCAACCTGGGCTGGTGGGAGGTGGCCCTGCCCAGGGCAGGGGGTGGCACTGGATGGGCTTTAAGGTCCCTTCCCACCCAAACCCTTCTGTGACTCCGTGATTCTACGATCCTATTAGTAATTCCTCGAACCGCCCGTGCATCCCAGTTAATGCCTGGAAGTGGGGCAGGGAGGTCCGGCCGGGGCTGAGGTCTGCGCGCAGCCCCATAAATCCAAACCCCACAGCGGTGCGGTTGACAAAGAGGAGCGCTGCGGGCGCCGGGAGCCCGGGACGCCACGCGCTCTGCCCCGCGCGCCCCGCAACCGGGCCGCCCTCCGCCTTCGGAGAGCAGCGGCTGCGCCCGGGGGCGGCAGCGCCGGCTAATTGGGGAGCTGTGATTAATGGGCAGCGCCTGTTTCTGACACAGGTGGTGTTTGCGCGCATTAAAGCCGCTGCCTTTATGGAGGTTTCTCTTATTGAATTATAGGGAATGTGCTTGGTGGCCCCGCAGCCTCGGGATATCAGACCGCGAGGTAGCGGCGGCCTCTCCGTCCCCTCCTCCCCCTCTCTCCTTCTGCCCCGTTGGTTTTTGTTGTTGTTTCCTTTCGGGGCGGGTGGATTTAGAGACGGGACTTTTCTCCTTCCCGGCTGCATCCTATAACTATTTTGGTGGTTTTCCCCATTCCCGGCTGGTTTTGCTGCGGCTCCGCGTGCCTCCCGTGCGGCGCTGGCCGGCGCGGGTTGTTGGCTCGGCGCCGCGCGATGCACCGAGCCGGGCTGATATGTTTAATTCATAACCGCTGCCTTAATTGAATAATCCGATTTAATCCGTCGCTCGGTGCGTGATCCAAACCGTCTCCAGAGGGGCTCGGCCCCGCGCGCAAAGGGAAGGTGCGCTCTGGGGTGGGGCGGTGGGGACGGCCGGGGGCTGCGGCGGTCGGGATGCTCGTACGGGGTTTGCCGCAGCCTGACGTCTCCGCTGCGGAGGGGAGAAACCCTCCTCAGGTGCTTCCACGGGGTCTGTCCCAGCCCCACTGCTCTGTACGGTGCAGGAGAGACGGTGGGGGGGCTGTGGGAGGGTGGGTGGTGGTTCCCCAAAACGTCTGGGGAATGGAGCGGGGCCAGAGGAGGCCCCGGAGGTGCTGCGAGGGCTGGAGCCCCTCTGCTGGGAGGACAGGCGGGGAGAGTTGGGGGGGTTCAGCCTGGAGAAGAGAAGGCTCCACGGAGACCTCAGAGCCCCTTCCAGTGCCTAAAGGGGCTCCAGGAGAGCTGGGGAGGGACTCTGGATCAGGGAGGGGAGACATGGGATGAGGTTTTAAACTGAAAGAGGGGAGATTTAGGTTAGATATTAGGAGGACATTTGTGGCTGTGAGGGTGGTGAGCCCCTGGCGCAGGTTGCCCCGAGAAGCTGTGGCTGCCCCATCCCTGGAGGTGTTCAAGGCCAGGTTGGACGGGGCTTGGAGCAACCTGGGCTGGTGGGAGGTGGCCCTGCCCAGGGCAGGGGGTGGCACTCGATAATCTTTAAGGTCCCTTCCAACCCAAACCCTTCTGTGATTCTATGATCTCCCAGGGCATAAGATTCCTCCCAGTGCCGGGACGGCGATGGTCGGAGGCAGCTCAGCCCCGGTGGAACAACCTTCACCTTCTGCAGGTGGAGGCGTTTCCTTCATTTTAACGAAATCCCAATTAAATATTCCACCCCGTGAGATACGGGAAGGAAGCAGGCGCGTCGTTCCTGCGCTCCCAGATCTGATGGCAGCCGGGGCGATGCTGCGAGCGGCTCCCGCAGCACAGCAGCGCGGAGGCTGCCGGTCGCGTTCCCGGGGCGCTCCCGCGGCACCGCCGCGCCGGTTCGGGGTCAGAGCTCGTTCGCCGCTTCCCTCGGAGACGCAGAGGCAGCGCGGCGAAGCGGCGACCGGCAGAAACCACCTCCTGTCCCGGCTTATACACCGAAGGAGGACAATTTTTTTGGAAAGTACACCTTTCTGTGGCGTTTGGTGATGTCCCATCCTAAATATTACGCCGGAGGCAGAACAGCTCTGCTGCGTCGCTGCGCGGCGTTTGCCGGGCAGTGCTCGCGTAGAGGCGGAGGGTCCAAAAACCACTTTCTAAAGGTTTTCTAAACCTTTTTGGGTCGCAGTGGTCTGTTCCTGAAGTGGAGGGAGGAGGGAGGAAGGAGAAGTGTTGGTTTTCTTTTTAGTGTAGAGGTTTTGAATAAAGGGTAGCGCAGAAAATCGCCTTTTTTTTAATTATAAAGTTAGGAATTCGGAGCACGCGGCGCAGTTGCGGGGTTGAAATCGAGTGGCGTTTCAAAGCTGAAAGGGAAAGGGGTGCGCAGGAGAATCAGCCTGGCCCGGCCCGAGGGAAACCGGGTCCGTTTTGGCCGAGACGATGGGGTCCTGCGCCGGTGCTGTGTTTCAGTGGCGTCACCCGCGAGTCGGCTCAGCCTCTGCGCGGGAGCAGCTCTGGTCCACTTTGGGGTTCCTCTTCATCCACCTCCCACCAGCGCCAGGGGGACCTCTTCGTCCACCTCCCACCAGCAGTGGGGGGGACCTCTTCTTCCCCCTCCCACCAGCAGTGGGGGGGCCCTCTTCCTCCCCCTCCCACCGGCAGTGGGGGAGACCTCTTCGTCCACCTCCTACCAGCAGTGGGGGGGACCTCTTCTTCCCCCTCCCACCAGCAGTGGGGGGGCCCTCTTCCTCCCCCTCCCACCGGCAGTGGGGGAGACCTCTTCGTCCACCTCCTACCAGCAGTGGGGGGGACCTCTTCTTCCCCCTCCCACCAGCAGTGGGGGGGCCCTCTTCCTCCCCCTCCCACCGGCAGTGGGGGAGACCTCTTCGTCCACCTCCTACCAGCAGTGGGGGGGACCTCTTCTTCCCCCTCCCACCAGCAGTGGGGGGGCCCTCTTCCTCCCCCTCCCACCGGCAGTGGGGGAGACCTCTTCGTCCACCTCCTACCAGCAGTGGGGGGGACCTCTTCTTCCCCCTCCCACCAGCAGTGGGGGGGCCCTCTTCCTCCCCCTCCCACCGGCAGTGGGGGAGACCTCTTCGTCCACCTCCTACCAGCAGTGGGGGGGACCTCTTCTTCCCCCTCCCACCAGCAGTGGGGGGGCCCTCTTCCTCCCCCTCCCACCGGCAGTGGGGGAGACCTCTTCGTCCACCTCCTACCAGCAGTGGGGGGGACCTCTTCTTCCCCCTCCCACCAGCAGTGGGGGGGCCCTCTTCCTCCCCCTCCCACCGGCAGTGGGGGAGACCTCTTCGTCCACCTCCTACCAGCAGTGGGGGGGACCTCTTCTTCCCCCTCCCACCAGCAGTGGGGGGGGACCTCCTCGTCCACCTCCCACCGGCTGTGGGGGGGGGCCTCTTCATCCACCTCCCACCGGCAGTGGGGGTGGACCTCCTCGTCCACCTCCTACCAGCAGTGGGGGGGACCTCTTCATCCACCTCCCACCGGCAGTGGGGGAGACCTCTTCGTCCACCTCCCACCAGCAGGGAGGACACCAGCGGCTCTTTGGGGGTGCGGTGGGCGCTGGAGGGCGGCCGCAGAACCGGGACGGGGCAGAGCCGTCCCGGGGCGGGTACGGACCCGGAGACATCACCCGGCGGTACCCGGAGCCCGGGAGGTCTGAGGAGCGGCCGCCGAATGAATTGATTTGATAAATGGACATTTATTACACTCACAAATTGGCTGAAACCAATTTCGGTCACATCAACCCCTGATAACTGCGAGGGTATTGATTTGTGTAAAGTAATACAGTGAATTTATCAGTTCAATAGCGAGCTGAAGGGCCTCTCGGAGACGCCGCGCTACCGCTCCGCCGTTACAGATGGACAAAATAAAGTGAGAGCACTGCAGCGACGCTGGAAATGGCTCCAAAGAAGAAGGCCCGGGCGTCATCGGCAGCCTCTCCGCTCGGACGCTGGCTCGGGATGTCTTAATGAAATTGCAGCCAAGCGCTGTGACCTCCCTCCTTGTCTTTCTTTATTTCTGCCACCCCCGGAGTTACGGGGGCGGGGGGGGGAAGGGGACAGCTTTCCAAGAGGCGTAGCACCCATTTGACCATTTTGACCCCACCTGCAGTACTGCCTCCAGCTCTGGAGGCCCCAACAGAAGAAGGACATGGACCTGCTGGAGCGTGTCCAGAGGAGGGCCACGAGGATGATGCGAGGGCTGGAGCACCTCTGCTATGAGGAGAGGCTGAAAGAGTTGGGGCTGTTCAGCCTGGAGAAGAGAAGGCTCCGGGGAGACCTTATTGCGGCCTTCCAGTCCCTAAAGGGGCTCCAGGAGAGCTGGGGAGGGACTTTTTCCTGGGGCATGGAGTGATAGGACGAGGGGGAATGGCTTCAAACTGGAAGAGGGCAGGTTTAGATTGAACATTAGGAAGAAGTTTTTCCCTGTGAGGGTGGTGAGGCACTGGCCCAGGTTGCCCAGAGAGGTTGTTGAGGCCCCATCCCTGGCGGTGTTCAAGGCCAGGCTGGACGTGGCCTTGGGCAGCCTGGTGTGGTGGGAGGTGTCCCTGCCTATGGCAGGGGGGTTGGAACTCGATGGTCTTCAAGGTCCTTTCCAACCTAAACCATTCTATGATTCTATGATTTCTCGGCGCGGCCATCAACGAAGAGCGGTCAATGTGGGCGGCAACTGCTTTCTGGGTGCGAACCCCCGGGTTTGTGTGCTCCTACGGGCTTTCCTAGCTGAGTTTTTCATCCTTCGGAGCGGCACTGATGTCCTGCCCGCTCCCAGCACGGCGTCCGTGTTCCTCTTGCCAAAGCGGCCAACCTGGAAGAACCTCCCGCAGCCGTGGCCACCAGCCCTGGGGGGTGCGGTGGCCCTTCTTCTGGTGACCACCAGAATTTTTCCGAACCTCAAGAGCGCTGAGGCCGGGCTGCCTGCTGGAATATCGCGTCGTCGTAGGAAAGCACCTCATCCCCCACCATCAACCCCTTCCAGCCGGGATCTCGCACGGAGTCACGAGCACTTTCTGGTGGTTTTTACGGGGCGGTTTATATCCCCGCTGTGAGCGAGGCGAGCGTTTGCCCCTAAAGCCTCATATCCCGCTGCAGAGGGGAGTGAAAAAAGACCCGCGCTTAACCTCGCTGCCTTCGGCCCATCGAACGCGCTGACCCCTGCGAGTGGTCACTCCGTGCCCCCAAGCAAAACTTGATTACCTTTATTATCTCGGCCGAGACAGCCGCAGAAATTGTCGGCAGTGGCGTTATTCCCCGTCCGTTCTTATAAAATATATCCAGCCCCCGTGTTTGACCTCCCGTTCGCTGCCGTAAAGGGCAGGGGAGGAGCACGCGCGGCAGCGGGATGGGACGCCCTCAGAGATGGGATGGGATGGGATGGGATGGGATGGGATGGGATGGGATGGGATGGGATGCCCTTGGAGACAGGATGGGATGCCCTTGGAGACGGGATGCTCTCAGAGACCAGGTGGGATGCTCTCAGAGACGGGATGGGATGCCCTTAGAGATGGGATGGCATGGGATGCCCTTGGAGACGGGATGGGATGCCCTTGGAGACGGGATGGGATGGGATGGGATGGGATGGGATGGGATGGGATGGGATGGGATGCTATCAGAGACAGGATGGGATGCCCTTAGAGATGTGATGGGATGCCCTTAGAGATGGGGTAGGATGCCCTTAGAGATGGGGTGGGATGCTCTCAGAGACGGGATGGGATGCCCTTAGCGACAGGGTGGGATGCCCTTAGAGACAGGATGGGATGCTCTCAGAGATGGGATGGGATGCCCTTAGCGACGGGGTGGGATGCCCTTGGAGACGGGGTGGGATGCCCTTGGAGACGGGATGGGATGCTCTCAGAGACGGGAAGGGATGCCCTCGGAGGAGACGTGCAGGGGCTGGGAGGGCTGCAGCACCCCCAGACCCCGAGCGGAGACACCCGGGCAGGGCGAGACAGACCCAGACCCGCAGCCTGGCTCTGCGCCCCAGCTAATTAAGCCTTGACGGGAGTCAGGACTTAATTAGCGCGGCTGTGGCACTGCGTAATGCATCTCGACTGCGTCCGGGCGTAAACCGGCACGTCCTCGTGGCGCTGGGGCTCGCCTTCCCACTAACTTCCCAATCCCGTTCCGCTCGGGCGGACGCGCCCCTGGATTTTCAGGTTAAATTGGGCTTTTTTCGGCTGTTTGGGCTGACGCCCCGCGTAGCGCGGCGATGCGAGCCGGCACCTTCCGCTCAGCTACCACCACCTCTCCGGAAGACCTTCCCCGTGAATAGGTCTGTGGGCTGCGCCATCCGCCTTCTTTTGACGTGAAAAAGGGAAATATTCGTTCAGTATTTTTACGTGCGAATCTTTTTACAGGCAAAAAATATTTATTAAATATTTATTTGGAAATATTCTTGCCCATTTCGTGCCCTACTTCTGATCAAACGTAACGCGCCACGTCGTCGGGTTCTCGACGATGTCATGGCAGCTGCCGGTCGGGAAGCGCTCTCCTCGCCGGGCAGAGCATCCCCATCACCTCTGGCACCGCACGGTTTCGGTAAATTCGGTATATTGCGGTGTCGCCGTGGTGAGCGCCGAAAGCTCAGGCTGTGGTCCAGGGAGCTCAGTGCTCTGCTCTGGAGACTTGCGCCACCTCGCCTGGCCGCAGCCGGTGGCCAAAATCAGTTCAAGCCATGGTCTGGAGTTTTCTGTGTCCCCCCAGTCCTGTCCTGGCCCCGTCTGGGTCCGGGTCCGTCCCCGGTGCTCGGTGGGAAGTGGCCCATAGTGGCCAGAGGGCTGGTGGAGCAGAGCAAACGGGGATGGGTTTGGTTTCCTGGAGCGCGGCTTGGCTTGGGGGCAGAGTCAGCAGTCCGGGCCCCAGGGTACAATCATAGAAGGGTTTGGGTTGGAAGGGACCTTAGAGACCATCCAGTGCCACCCCCTGCCCTGGGCAGGGCCACCTCCCACCAGCCCAGGTTGCTCCAAGCCCCGTCCAACCTGGCCTTGAACACCTCCAGGGATGGGGCAGCCACAGCTTCTCGGGGCAACCTGCGCCAGGGGATCACCGCCCTCACAAGGGAAGAATTTCTCCCAAATATCTCCCCTAAATCTCCCCTCTGTCAGTGTCAAACCGTTCCCCCTCGTCCCATGGCTCCCCTCCCTGATCCAGAGTCCCTCCCCAGCTCTCCTGGAGCCCCTTTAGGCACTGGAAGGGGCTCTGAGGTCTCCGCGGAGCCTTCTCTTCTCCAGGCTGAGCCCCCCCAACTCTCCCAGCCTGTCCTCCCAGCAGAGGGGCTCCAGCCCTCGCAGCATCTCCGGGGCCTCCTCTGGCCCCGCTCCAACAGCTCCGTGTCCTTCTGCTGTTGGGACCCCCCGAGCTGGAGGCAGCACTGCAGGGGGGTGTCCCCAGAGCAGCGCAGAGCGCAGCAGAGGGGCACAATCCCCCCCTCGCCCCTGTGGCCACGCTGCTGTCCCCCATGGACACTTCTTCTGCTCTCAGGGGAAGAGCTGTGCCCTTGGGCAGCCACTGCTCCCCCGTCGCTGCCGGATCCTGTTCAGGACAAGCTGGGGACAAGTCCCAGGAACGCTTTCCTCACCTGTCCCCGTGTCCCACCCACATCCATCCTCACCAACGTCCCGAAAGACGAGCTCGGTTCATCCCTGACAAGATGTGGGCGAGACCTGAAGCCTCTGCAGGTCAAAATTCAGAACAGAGCCCACAAAATACCTCGTCCTCTCCCCGCCCCCCCCCAGCCACTGCCTGCGCTGGAGCCCATGAGCCCCCCTGCCCACCTCCGCCGGCGTTTCACGTTTATTCGGGGTCGTCTCAGAGTGTCTTTGGGTGCAGACACCCCGGGAGTGTGTTTTCTGTAGGCTGTGCTCCGCACGGGCTTCGCTGAATGGTTCGTGTTGGACTCCGTGTTGGACGGGTACGTGGGGGTGGAGGACCTGCACCATGGTGGGCACGGGAGGTCCCCAGAGCTGGAGGTGGCTGGGGACGGGCAGGATTCGGGAGGGAGGTCCCCTGACGGGACTTACTCGTCCCTCAGCCTCCTCCCGCGGCTGCGGCTTCGCACACCGCTCCGGGGAGCGTCGCTGCACCGAGCGGGCGGTGGAGGAAACATCTCCTCCATCTCCCGGCGTCAACCGACCACCAGATACCAAACCCAGCCCGACCAAGGGCGCATCTGGTATTAAAATGCTCAGAATTCGTTATTTTGCCAAAAGGCCACACCACGACGGAGCCTTGGTCTGAACCGGGGCGGGCGCTTTCATCCCCCCCAGCCCAGATCCAGCCCGCAGGTGACCACGTTTGATCCTCTTGGGGTCAAAAGCCGCTCCTTATCTTCCGGATAAGCCCAGTGCAGCGCTGTCACTGGGGCGGTGAAGGTGCTCGCGGGGTCCGAGGGGGTTCGGTGGGGCTGAGCCGCACCTCGGGTGGCGGTGGAGGCGTCACCGGCGCTGCAGGGCAGATCAGCCTCTGTCCTGAGGAAGGGGACGGCTCTGAGGACTGCCACTTTGGGAGGTAATTGGGAATTTGGGGTTCCAAACCCTCCTTGCCTTTTGTGGAATTCCCCATCGGTACCTGAACCAGGGTGCCTTGGACATTGCTCTCCAAGACAGACAGAGACAACCGTCTCTCCTTTCGTGGTCCTTCAATACTCACACCCGTACAGAGCTTTTGTGACCTTCGGTCACCTCCCTCATGTCGTTGGTGCGCGAGAAATAGTGCATAACCCTCTGCAAACCGGCTTTGGGGCAGAAGGGTCGCGTGTGCGAGCTGGCAAGGCGCCGTGCCTCTCGCATCCTCCGCTCGCCAGCTCCATCCCTCTATCCATTCTTCCATCCCTCTGTCCCCATCTATCCCTCCATCCCTCCATCCTTCCCTCCATCCATCCCTCCATCCATCCCTCCGTCCCTCCACCCCTCCATCCCTCCCTCCATTCTTCCATCCCTCCATCCCTCCTTCCATCCCTCCATCCTTCCATCCCTCCATCCCTCCATCCCATCTATCCCTCCATCCTTCCATCCCTCCATCCCATCTATCCCTCCATCCTTCCATCCCTCCCTCCTTCCATCCCTCCATCCTTCCATCCCTCCATCCCTCCATCCCATCTATCCCTCCATCCTTCCATCCCTCCATCCCATCTATCCCTCCATCCTTCCATCCCTCCATCCTTCCATCCCTCCATCCTTCCATCCCTCCATCCCTCCATCCCATCTATCCCTCCATCCTTCCATCCCTCCATCCATCCCTCCACCCCTCCGTCCCTACATCCCTCCATCCCTCCCTCCATCCTTCCATCCCTCCATCCTTCCATCCCTCCATCCCTCTATCCCTCCCTCCACCCCTCCGTCCCTACATCCCTCCATCCCTCCCTCCATCCTTCCATCCCTCCATCCCTCCATCCCTCCCTCCATCCCTCTGTCCCTCCATCCCTCCATCTCTCCCTGCATTCTTCCATTCTTCCATCCCTCCATCCCTCCCTCCATCCTTCCATCCCTCCATCCCTCCGTCCCTCAATCCCTCCCTCCATCCTTCCATCCATCCCTCTGTCCCTCCACCCCTCCATCCCTCCCTCCATTCTTCCATCCCTCCATCCCGGCCTCCATCCCTCTACCCCTCTGTCCCTCCATCCCTCTATCCATCCCTCCCTCCATCCCTCTGTCCCTCCATCCCTCCATCTCTCCCTGCATTCTTCCATTCTTCCATCCCTCCATCCCTCCCTCCGTCCTTCCATCCCTCCATCCATCCCTCCATCCCTCCCTCTATCCCTCTGTCCCTCCATCCCTCCATCCCTCCGTCCCATCTATCCCTCCATCCCTCCATCCCTCCATCCCTCCATCCCTCCCCGTCCCCCCCTCCCCGCCGTCTCCCTGGCAACGCTGTGTGCACATCCTGGAAAACTTTATCCGAAATCTGCTCTGGGCAGCTCTCCAAATCCATGCTAACCCGATTAGGTGTCTCTGGGGCGCGGGCTGGCTGATCGAATTAGCTGGCACTAATGGCGGGGAGGGCTCTGAGTGGGCAGAGAGCAGGAAAACACAGTGTATACTTAGTGATAATTATACTTGCTTTTGTGTCATTGATTTATGTGCCTTCTCCCCCCCCCCTTTTTTGTTTTCGTTGTCTTTAAACGCAGCTATTCGGCGGAAGGAAAATGGCTGGTACGACGAGGAGCACCCGCTGGTCTTCCTCTTCTTGGGCTCGTCCGGAATAGGTGAGAGGGACGGAGAGGCGGGAGGGGAGAGGGGACTTCCCCGCTCCTCCGCCTCTCCCCCTGCCCGCAGCGCTTCGCCCGGCCTCCCCCTAAAATCCCCGCCGAAAAACGCCGTCCTCCTCCTTCCGACGGGTCACCCCGGTGGGACACCAACAGCCCCCGCGCTGCATTATCCCGGCGAGTCCCAAAAAGGGGCGGTTTTTTCCCAAGAAAAGTGTTAGTTGTTTTAGCGACCCGGGGCTTTCCGGCAGGAGTGCCTCCCCGGGCAGGGGAAGAGTAGGAATTTGCCCCTTCCCGACGGCATCTCGGCTCGTCTTGCTCCTGCGGGCCGGGAATGCTTTGCGACGAGGGGGTTTCATCGACACCGACCGTATTTGTCCTCAGGCGCTATAATAAAACGCAACGTGACGGCGCATCGGGTCAGGAAACGGACAAGAGGACTTTTACTCGGGGAGGGGGGGAAAAAAACCCATAAAATCCCCCCAAAAAACAGCCAAACAGGTTTAAAGTAACCGAGCCGTGACATTCGGGACAACCTCGGCGCTTCTCCCGCTGCCGCCGGCTCCCGCGGTGCCGGGGACGGCGCCGGGGACGGAGGGGTTAAGGCAGTGGGATGCACCGGAGGGTCGTTAACTCCAGAGCGGGTGCCCTAAAACTCTATAAAACCAGCACGGGAACGGTTTTGAGGCTTCACTGCGCTGCTCACGGCGGGGCTGAAGGCTCAGTAACGGAAATCGTCGGCTCTCCAACGCCCCTCTGTTTCCGGGGAGGGGGTTTTTGGCTTCTTTTCCAGCCGTAAAAATGAGTACGGAAATCAGAAAACGAAGCAGTTTTATCGCAGCAAACGGATCTTTGATATAGGTCTTGATGTGACGTCAGTCCAAAAGCCCAAATGTGTGCAAACGGAAACGCCCAACGTCTCTGCAGTAGATTTCAGCAGATCCCCACAGCGGTTAAGCGCTTTAAAGACCCCGTTCATATATCTGTCCGTATACACAGTATGTGCACCCCCCATCCCCTATATGCGCACGCATTGGGATCGGCGCTACGGCACGGCTGGCACTGGGAGGAGACGCTGAATTTCGGCAGGGGGTCGATGAGCCGGAGCAGCCTTCCCGCCACGGCCGAGAATTCCCATTTTTTGGGGGGTTTTTTGCAGCCCTTTTTGTGGTGATCTAATTCAGCGATCCTACAAACCCACCCACCAAAGCTGTCGTCGCCATGGGGGGCTGTGTCACACTCCAGTAAGGCAGTAACCCTGTCTTTTTGGGGTTGTTTTTTTTTTTTAAGCTAGTTTGGTTTTTAAGCCACAATTTTTTTATGTAGAACAGTTGTTTATGGCACACGCGTCTGCCCGCTCCCTGCCCCGCTGTGCCAGCGCGTCCGTTTTCCCCCTATAAAGCGGATAATCCGCGCGGTGCGGGCGGCGGAGGGGCTTCACGCGGGCGGCGACCCACGGAGCATCCTCGGGGGCGGCGAAAGGCAGCGCCGCGCCTGCGCTGGGAACGCCGGGAGCCCAAATCAGCCACGGTTTTCCCCCCCCCAACAATAAACCCCATAAACCCAACGGGCGGCAGCGGGGAAGCTCCGGCAGAGCCAGGGATTTTTCCCACCCAGGGGAGAACCTGCGTGTTTCAGGAGGTTTTTCGCTGAAGGGATGGGTTGGGAGGAGAGGACCCGGCCTCTCCCGAGCCCCAGCGCGTCTTCATCGCTGTCAGATACAAATCGAAGACAGAATATCCCAATTCCCTGAAATCCTGCTTTAACACGAGTCTTTTCTCCTTTGGAACAGGTAAAACGGAGCTGGCCAAGCAGACGGCCAAGTACATCCATAAGGATGTCAAAAAGGTAACGCCGCTTCCCGCCGCGCTTTGCCGTCCCGGTGCTTCCGCTGCCCGCGCGGGTTCGGTTCTTGGAGGGGGGGGGTCGTTGTCGGGCTTTGCCCGGCTGTGCCGCAGCAGGAGGAGTTCATCCGTGGAAGAGAATCATGGAATCATGGAATGGTTTAGGTTGGAAAGGGCCTTGAAGACCATCGAGTTCCAACCCCCCTGCCATAGGCAGGGACACCTCCCACCAGACCAGGTTGCCCAAGGCCACGTCCAGCCTGGCCTTGAACACCTCCAGGGATGGGGCCTCAACAACCTCTCGGGGCAACCTGTGCCAGTGCCTCACCACCCTCA
>VUYV01000697.1:154190-192899 GCA_008711295.1 Anarhynchus alexandrinus | reverse complement strand
AAAAAAAAAAAAAAAAAAAAAAAAAGAGAGTGGCAATAAAGTAACGTATTGAGTTTAAATAACAAGGTGGTGTTGGTGGGGGGGCTGCAGGGGCTGCTATGAGGAGAGGCCGTTCCCGCTGAGCCCCCCAGGCAAAATGGTGGCACCTCTGGGAAAATGTGGTGGTGTGAGGAGAAAAAGTGAGAAACAACTGTCTGAAGAGCAGGGCCAGAGAAGAAGGGGGAGGAGAAGGTGCTCCAGGTGCTGGAGCAGAGACTCCCCTGCAGCCCAGGGAGAGCCCACGGTGGAGAGGATATCCTCACTGCAGTCCAGCGAGACACCATGCTGGAGCAGGTATTCTACATCACTTCTTGAAGACTGCATGTGCAGGGCAATCGTAGCAAATTCTGAGCACCTGCTTCTTTTAAGGGAGTTAAGTGTTTTGCATTGGCTAATGGCTTTCATTAAGATCAGCTCTAGTTCAACATAAAACAGGCAAAGTGTTAGTCTGAACTGTAACAGAAGCACAGACAGAATAACTAAAGATGGCGTAAGCATGTGTGACATAGGGTCCCTGATATCGGTCACAGTCTGCTGGGGCAATACTCATCTCACTGAACTTCACCGTTCCGTGCTTATAGATGAGTTAGGCCCAAGACTCCCTTCATAGTCAGTAGAGAAAAAAAAAGCCCTTCTAAGATATGATTCATTTAATCCTAAATCAATGTCTGAAGCAGGTCAAATGAATGATCCCCAAAAGCACCTGTTTCTCTCCACTGGCTTAAAAGGGAGCCTACTTCAGAAGATGAGAAATTTGCATCATACGTACCAAAAAGAGATGAGGTGAGGCTCAACTCTAAAGGCTGCTTGGTCCATTCTGTGCTGGTTTACCAATACTCCTAACAGATGCATAATGCGCTACATTCAGGGTCTCTAGCACAACCCACAAAAATGGGCATTTGTACTAAGCTAGGTCATAAAAGATGTCATCCACTGAAATGTTTTGCATTAAAAAAAAAAGACTTCAGAGTTTATCATTTGACTCACACACACTCAATGGCCTGTGAAGAAGACCTGCACACCTATTGAGGCATTTAGTACAAGTACGATAGTAAAATATGAAAATATTGATCAGCAGTAAGGGAAAATACATCAGAAGTTACACAAGGACTGAAACCACAGCTTGGTACCACAGATCACCCCGGAACTGAAACTGAGTGATCAGACATTCCTAACATGATTAAGTGACCTGATTTAATTGTTTTTAAAAAGTAATTGAGTGGAGTCAAAATATGATTTGCATGGTTTTGGTACCTTATACATCACAGGTCAGTAAATCATCACTCATGAGAAGTCCCTTAACCCTGAACTGTACGGGATTTGAATCAGGCTTCAGCTCTGAGGAAGGGCTTTCAAAGTGATTTCAAAACTCTCTTCTTTGCACTCTTTTTGTCCTTGGGTGACAGACTGGGGCAAGGCAGCTTTCCATTTAGCATAGTCCACACTCATCCACTGAGCCCTACACTGCACCTGTCCTAAGGTTATTTCAACACCCCCAAGTGATAGGTGGTGCAACATGACTAATATTTATCACGACAGATCTTTTTATACTACCCTTCCTAGGTTAAAGCAGTATCTCTTCTCAACTTTTTCTGAGGAACATGAGGATGTCACACGTGGCTTTCCAAAACACGACTTCTATGCACTTCCTTTCTACGCATTGACATTTCTGGGAGAGGTCTGCCTCCAAAAATCAAAGCAGGAGGATGGGAAACAACACCATAGATGTTAAATGGCTCTGCCAGCCTCAGGCCAAGGCCTTTAGTCCCACAGCTCCCTGGCAGCCAGGAGACACTCAGCCCATGGTGGCATGGGCCACCAACAGCCAAACGCCCACTCTGGCAGTGCCACTGCCTCACTAGGTTGGTGCCAAGAGCTGGTGTCATTTTTGATTACTTAGCTTTGTATCGGTGTCCTTGTAGAAGGTAGCAAATCCCTGCCTGTGTGGCTGAGGACTGGAGTGTGCCCTGGTCTGGTCCTGTCCCGGTGTGAGTGTCCGGCTCTGGCATACAAAGGAGGAGCAGCCGCCATCTGTGGCGCCATGGGCAGCACCTGCCTCCCTGCCTGGGCCCCGCAGCCCCGCCCTCCCCTCCCTGCCCTCTCTCTGCCTCTCACCTCAGCCCCCGCTCACCCACCTGCTCGCCCCCAGGCTGGCCCAGCTCACCGTGCAGCCCATTCTGTTCCCGTGCTGTTTGCCCTGTCACCAACCCTCTGTGACATGGCCACCACCAGCATTCTGCCCATTCTGACATGGTCACCACATCACCGGGTGTTCCAGAGCTGACGGAAGGCCGAGCTCTTGACTGTCCGGGTAAAAAGGGCAGTCGCTTTTCAGTCTTGTTCAAATGCAGTGGGGTGGACAAACCCCACAGCTTAGGCCCGTGCGGAAAACAGCCACCATGGAGAGCCGCTGTCACTCCTGTCTGTGTGAGGACAGCCTCTCGCCCGGGGCTGTGGTCACCTCACTGCCCCTCACCGTCCTGTCCCACCCCACCTCCCCTGCGCCTGTCAGGTCCTGGGGCAGAGCGAGGTGGAGCTCAGCACGAGGGTGCAGACAAATAAACCTGGTGTCTAATCACTGGGGAGCAATTCAGGTGTTGAACACACTGATGCAGTGCCCCGTGGGCTGTCTTACAGCCTAACGTTCCATGGATAGACATGAAACTGGCGGGCACTCACTGCATCGTCACACCGATCTGCACAGAGCAGGGTCCAGGTGTCTGGAAACAGGCTCCGCAGTGTCACTTTGGGTGCTGTGAGGAGCCTCACCTGGCCTGTAGCACTGCACCAGGACAGGGCAGGGCTGGTGTGAGCGTGGCACCGTGCTGGTCTGCTCTGCCTGGGGGTCCTAGATGCCCCACCACCTCCCCAGAGGCGCTGGGCAGTTATCAGTTAGGAAATGAACACCCTGTGCAGATTAATTTATGTGCCTGATGTGAGGGCTGTGGTGCATTTCAGATGTACTGAGGTATCTGTCCTGATCCCAAGACGGCACTTCAGAGACCTCACGTAGATCCTGTGTCATACACGGCAGCTCTGTGTGGATGTCATGGGGCGTCTGCAATATGGTTCTACATAAATGTTTAGACTTTTTAAATGCTTTCCTACATTTAGACTTCTAAATTTGGTTTTAAACAATATGTTGCTGACAGATACAATTAGAGACTTGATTCTGTGCTCTGGTGGTTGCAATCAACTGAACTGTTTCAGAACTGTGTCAGAATGGGATGCACATACTCCTAGAAATACTGGTTTTCTTTTGTACTTTAGCACTAATGATGACTCGTTATTCTCTAAATAGAGCATTTTACCTCACAATTCATAAATATATCAATGCATGGTTGAATCTCTTATTACATAATTCCTATCTTTTAGAAAATCCTGATAACAGAATGACTGTGATACTGTCAGTCACTGCACAGGATAGGTTGTACTCAGTTAAGGAACAATGACAAAATGTTGTTCAGTATACAGCCCCACACAGTGGGTTTTTTTTGCCTGGTACTCTTGTCCTGATCCAAAGCTAGTGTACGTATTTTCTTCCCTGGTATTTCTGTGATGATTGTCCAAATTATACAACTTCATAGACTTTATAACCATCTTCCAAGGTACCCCATGTAAGAGTCGATCAGAAGATCGGTATTGTCTCAACATTGTCATCAGGGACTAGGCCCCAAAACCTGGACTAACATCTTGACATGAGTTTGCAGTGGCTCGCTGAGCTGGTTGTTATCAGATGTGGAAACCTTGGAGAAGGGACTGAGGTACGAGCAGTGTCGTTACCATGGTACAAAGGTACGAACAGTGTCGGTACCTGGTACAAGCCTATTCTACTGGAGCAGCAAAGCAGAGAACTGCTGTCGAGAAAGATGGATCGCAATGGCTGTGCCAGTACCGATGAAGCAATCTCGAACCTCAGTTGAACTTTCCTCATTATAATGTCATTATAATATAAAAACACACCTCCTGGTAAGAAGCTACCCGCCTCCAAAGCTGACCACGCCTCAGACACTCCTCTCCGGGCATGCGTGGAAGCCTTACTCCAGACAGGCGGAGATTGGCACCTTTCCACGGGACAGAGGTGGAGTGGAGGAGGGTCCAAGGAGGAGCAAGGTGTGCTACCTAGCATAAAAGATGGTTCCTCAGCAACTGAATTTCTGAAGATCTTCCCCACCGAGAGACCACGACGGTCGAAGAAGCAGCAGAACGCCTTCTGGATTCGGGACCATTGGGATGCTGGTGGACCCGTGGTGGTAGCTATAATCCTCTTTCCCCCTTTTTTTTTACCTCATCTTTCCTATTCTTCCTTCTTTCTATCGCAAGCCGCTTACGGGCAAAACCAATAAAGTGATTGTGTGTTGAAAGTATAACTCCCTGGGCCTGATGCCATTTCTTTTTTTGCGCTTCGAGATCACAGCTGAAACGAACCATCACGCGTTCACCGAGGAGTGGACCGTGACACCCCAGTACTATTTTTAGTCCCAGGGATAGATGGGATCTTTAGGCACAGAAAGTTAAAAGCGTCTGCAAATTTGGGATACCCAGTCTGAGAATCTTAAGGCCTAGCTTTGCAGGTCTCCTAACACAGAATTTATCACTCGTCTCATCCTGACTTTGTTTTTGTAACATTTGTGTACCAACAAAATCCTCAGGGACTGGTATTTGTCTCCTTTCACCACAGGCAATTACACTCCAGATAGATTTATAGAGATGTCTGTCTCTATAGATATGTAGACAATTGAGTAAGTGGAGAGTGATCAGTACTTCTACGGCAGATGACCTCTCCAATTAAGATGAGTGGCAACATTAAATGTTCCTGTTTCCCCTGTAACAGGAGTCTAATGTAACCAGTCCTAAGGAGAAAGGATGCCTCTTTAGCATCACAGCCTGGTGGTTGTGGAGTAAGTTTTGTTCCCTCACTGCATGAACTTTTCCACTTCCCAAAGCCTTGACCCTTAAGACTAATGTCTCACACACTCACACAAGAGGGGGAAGTTCTGGGTGTCACCAGGACTATTTATGAAGTCTGCATAAGACATTTATTGGATAATACATAGAAACAGTAGCCTCAAAAGCCTTTTTTTTTTTTCGTAATTTATCATTTTGTATTCTGCCCTAACATGACTCTGAGTCCTAAACAGAAAAAATACATCAGTACCATCTTTATAGCTCCCTTGGGTTCTTGTACCATGATGCAACACCCTTTGTTAGGATAAAATCTGAGCAGGAAGGGAACATGTCAGGAATTTAATATGAACAGATTTCCTCTCTGCTTTATTCTGAAAAACTGTGCTTTCACACAGCAGCAAGGTGAATACAAAGGTCAACAAAAATAAGCAATAGATTGCTTCTCAGACTTGTCAAATCTAATGTTCTCCCCTTATCATGCCCTTGCCTTAATAGAACTTTCCAGGAACCTATTCCAGGTTTTTGAAGCCAGATTCTACACATAGAGGTTTAACAGAAAATGTAAGATATGTGTCAGTGTTATTTAGCTGGTACCTTTGGTCCCAGAAAATTTCACTTTTTTTTTTTTTCTATGATCTCTTTTCAGACATCACCATTTAGATTATCCAAATTCAACTTTCTTAGATTGTCTTACAAATGTTAAATAAACATTGGGGCTTTTTCCCAAGTATTTATAATATATTTTTCCTCAGGCACCAAGAAAGTTCAGGACCCCTTCTTCCCTTTACATGGCACAAAGTATGTTACCGTGCATGGTGCAAGTCTTATCTGTTCCCACCTCTCCCATGTATCTTGGCAGAGAGGTCCCTGCAGAGTCTGTTTTCCTGCTGTTCCCTTGCACAGGAACATCAGGCGAGTAGTCATGGTCTGTAGCCTCTAGCAAAAGAAAGTCTTATCCCAAACAGCTTTTAAGCTAAATACAAAAGACATTAAGAGATGGTGTATGGGGAATAATATCACTCCCACTTTACAGAAGCCCATTTTTTTACTGCACTCTACCTGAGTGCAGCTTGACATGGGTCACAAAAATCTCTTGTCCTCTCACTCCCCGTATTTATTCCTTTCCTTCAGGAAAAACACCATGTGGTAGGAGGTAGAAAAGGTATGTGAAACCTTTAAGTTGCTAAAGCCTTCTGTCCTGGGGTAAGCCATTTCCCAACATTTCCAAGTAAGATCTTACATTTTAATTAATATACAACATCAGCAGCAAAAAATAGTCCTCTTCACCATCATTACAAACACTTTGTGACCAATTACTTGCAACTCATTTCATGTAGGCTTGTGAGAGGATGTTGGCAAATATATTTGGTAGTAGACCTCAATATAGAGGCTGAAGACACCAAAAATGATGGGAAGAAACAGAGGAAAGAAGAATAGAGAGATAAGCATCAAGTGAGAAAGAAAGGTGTGAAGACAGCTAGTATGTAAACCAAGGAAGAAATTTGGGTTATTCCCTTTTCATACCCTTGTCTCTGCATTTCCTTGCATTTCCTTCTTTGTAGAACAATGTAAGACAGTCCATGAAAAGCTTCTAGCAATAGAAATAATTAATAATTTCTACTTTCCTAGTATCTAGTTTCCCATTATTCACTATTCCACCACCCTATTCCCTAGTGAGCTGGCACATCACTGCAGGCCAGACATATATAGCCAATCAGAAAGACTGTATTCTCCCTCTATTTATTAAACTCTCTTGGGATACTTAAATTCTCTTTAATTCAGTTTCTTACTCTTTCCTGCCAGAAGGTTCAGACTTATTAAGGAGAAAAACAAGACAGCAAAATGCTAATTCATTGCATTAGTGTCATCCCAATATCATTTCTTCTTCTGTAGCAATTAATCCGTGCCACTGAAATACTTCTGAAAGTTTTTTCTCCCAGAACTTGTCTGCTTTTAGCTATATATATATATATATGTATGTACGCAAAAGCTAAGCAAAAAAAAAATATTGCTCAGTCCCACAAACTTTGTTTCTCTTTTGTATGCGAATCCACACATCTAATCTAGGATTTTGCTAAGTATTCCTGTGCAAAAAGGTATGTGCTTCAGCCTCGTTTTGCTAGAGAACTGAAACAAAAGCTATATTACTTTACGCAGTGGCATTTCCAGATCATGGTTCTCAGAGTGATTCATTTTCAAGCTGACCCTGTATCAGAGTGTATTTTTGTTTCCTTGGCGTTCTGGTTTCTTCACAAAGGGAAACTGTGTGGTGCAGACAGGAACCCTCTGTGCTCTGGATGCTCTGCGGATTTGGCATGAGGGTGACCACTGAATTTATACACTGACATAGTTTTGTTTTCTGTTTTGTTCTGAAATCACTTCCTAATAAGTCCCTGGATTTGATCTGTTGGGGTTTTTTTTGTTTGTTTTGTTTGGCTGTTTGTTTTGCCAACTAGCAGGTACTGAGCATAGTTTTTTATTGATCTATCTCTCATAACCTCAGGTCTCACACTGTAGCATTAATGGTCACCTCAGACCCCATCATTTTATACAGGAAGCTGGGACTCTTCCTGCTCACAAGCATCACTTGACATTTATCTACAGTGAATTTCAGTATTTTATTGCCCAGTCACTCAGTCTCATAAGTTCCCTATGTAGTTCTTCATAGTCATCTCCTGTCTTTTTTACTTTGAATAACTTCATATCATCAGCAGACCTTATCACCTGAGAGCTCACTCTCTTTTCCAGCTCATTTATGAATATGCTGTCTGGAGAACAAATGTGTGCTGTCTACAGAAGAGCTCTTACTGGAAGGCATTGTGAACCCTTCAACACTTTGACTTTAGTCGAAAAGCATCCACCTGAGAATTTTGTGGTAGAAATGCCTGTCAAATGCTAACGGATAGAGGACTTTGCAAGCCTTCATTTGGATGTTCCCTATGGAGACAGGTGCAGTGGGCTGCAATGATCCAGGCAAGAGAAAGGGTTTCCACGTAGACACATCAGACGAGATAAAGAAATAGTAATTCCCAGATAATATGGGAAGGAATGCTCAATATTATGATTGCAGACAGCTTTCTTGAAATGCTGTGCCCATAATTTGTTATGGTTAGGAAGAAGCTCTGGCCACTACTCTAAAGGCCAGAGTCACATGCATTGCCATCTTGTTTCAGATGTTTGTTTGAAGGTAGATTCCTCCATTTGTTGAACTGTTTTCAGTGGGGATTAGTTTGAGTTTGGTGTTGTTATCTTGCTATCCCATTGCTTTAAATCAAATAATAGGAATCTAGAAGCAAAGAGCATGGTGGCCTTGGGCAACCTGGTCTAGTGGGAGGTGTCCCTGCCTATGGCAGGGGGGTTGGAACTCGATGATCTTCAAAGTCCTTTCCAACCTAAACCATTGTATGATTCTATGATTCTATGAAATGGAGTTATTGGATGGAATTATTATAAATTATTATAAAAGGGTATCTTCCTTATCATTAGGGAGATGAAATGTCTTTAAAAAAAAATAAATCAGTCATCAACTAAATGTGTAATCCCAAAATACTTGTGGTTTAGGCCAAACCGGGACAATACTGCATATACAGGCCTTAAAGTGGCAAGGTATTCAGTTCTTTAGTTCTACAACTCTGTGGTAAAACTGCAAAGTCATCTTCTCACAGTAGCATGAAGCTCTCTACCCATTTCAATCACCTGTTTGAGAAATGGTTTCACATTAGTATGAGCCTTCATGCAAGAATTTTAATATCTAAGAATAACTTTCTGCACAGTGTTAACTCTCAGGTATAGTCCAAGGCAGAAATACTTTGGGCATAACAGAGAAGCGATCGTTAGTGGGGTTTTATTACTTTTGCTCTCAACTTAAGCACCAGCATTATCATCTTCTTATCAGACCGCAAGATACAGTTGTTTCTGAAGAACTAGATTTGAAGGACTGTAATTGGTCTTAGTGTAAGGACTTATCTAAACAGTAACTGAGAGCTTCATCTCCCATTATTCCTTATTTTTTCAGTATTTCATAGACATAAATAATCCTCTTCCTGATGGCTGAGTTTGAACCCAACAGTTCCAGAACCAACACTGCAGTATATTTCCCAGCTGATCCGATTTAACAGACTTGTTCCACCTGACTACTTTATCATTGTAGCTTTAAATATTTTGGTACAATTTCATAATTTCATAATTAGTCCATTAACTCTTGTGTTTTTTGATGTATTTCTCCTGAGAAAACATTTATCCTGAGGGATTTTGATATTTGTGTTAACATAATGGAAGTATTATGCGTAAGTTTTTCCTTGATCTTTAGAATTTCACTGAAAAATGCCATTTGGGAATGCATTGGTTAGTTTTAAACACAGAGTTGGATCATTAAGTAACATGTATCTAGCATAAACAATTATTTTACCCCTTGACTATTTTATTCAATAATGAATAACTTGGCACTAAAAAATAATTAGAATACTGAAGGTAATATATTTACCCACAAAGACAACTAACTACATTTTTCATTGCTGCTATTAGTACCTGCAATGACACTTCAACTCTTACTTTTGCTTGTGAGTTTTACTGTATGTAATATCTACTGTGCGAGGTCATCACCGTGGCTCTCTTCTTGATTCCACAAAGCAATCAAGCACACGATTAAGGCTGTGTGCTTTATGCCTCAGGACATCCAAGGGCTTTCACTGTTTCACTTATTACAGAATTACATTTCAGTATTTCCATTTACCTGCAGGCTTAGGTGTTGCCAAATCACAGCCTCTTTTCACAGAATCACAGAATCACAGAATCACAGAATTTTCAGAGTTGGAAGGGACCTCTAGAGATCATCTAGTCCAACTCCCCTGCTAAAGCAGGATTGCCTAGAGCACATTACTCAGGACTGCATCCAGGCGGGTCTTGAAAATCTCCAGAGAAGGGGACTCCACAACCTCCCTGGGCAGCCTGTTCCAGTGCTCTGTCACCCTAACTGTAAAGAAGTTTTTCCGTGTGTTGGAACGGAACTTCCTATGTTCCAACTTATGCCCATTGCCCCTCGTCCTGTCATTGGGAACCACTGAAAAGAGTCTGGCTCCATCCTCCTTCAACCCACCCTTTAGATATTTGTAAGCAGTAATAAGGTCTCCCCTCAGCCTTCTCTTCTCTAGGCTAAAGAGTCCCAGCTCTCTCAGCCTTTCCTCATAAGGGAGATGCTCCAATCCCTCAATCATCTTGGTTGCCCTTCGCTGGACTCTCTCCAGCAGTTCCCTGTCCCTCTTGAACTGGGGAGCCCAGAACTGGACACAGTATTCCAGTTGTGGCCTCACCAGTGCCGAGTAGAGGGGGAGAATGACCTCCCTCGACCTACTGGACACACTCTTCCCTATGCAGCCCAGGATTCCATTGGCCTTTTTGGCGACAAGGGCACATTGCGGGCTCATTGACAATTTGTTATCTACCAGGACTCCCAAATCCTTCTCCTCAGAGCTACTTCCCAGCAGGTCCACCCCTAACCTATACTGGTGCCCAGCATTCTTCCTCCCCAGGTGCAGGACCCTGCACTTGCTTTTGTTGAACCTCATTAGGTTCTTCTCTGCCCAGCTCTCCAGCCTGTCCAGGTCACGCTGGATGGCAGCACGGCCCTCTGGAGAGTCAGCCACCCCTCCCAGTTTGGTATCATCAGCGAACTTGCTGAGGATACACTCTGTCCCCTCATCCAGGTCATTAATGAATATATTAAACAAAATTGGACCAAGTATCGACCCCTGGGGGACACCACTGGTTACAGGCCTCCAACTAGACTTCGTGCCACTGATTACAACCCTCTGAGCCCTGTCACACAGCCAGCTCTCAATCCACCTCACTGTCACCTCATCTACCCCACACTTCCTCAGCTTCCTAATGAGGATGTTATGGGAGACAGTGTCAAAAGCCTTGCTAAAGTCAAGGTAGATGACATCCACGGCTCTCCCCTCATCCAGCCAACCAGTTACATCATCATAGAAGGCCATCAAATTGGTCAAACATGATTTACCCTTGGTAAACCCGTGTTGACCACTTCCAATAACTCCCTGTTCCTCAATGTGTTTGGAGAGGACATCCAGAATGAGTCGCTCCATTACTTTCCCAGGGACCGATGTGAGACTAACCGGTCTGTAGTTTCCCGGGTCCTCCTTCTTGCCCTTTTTGAAGATTGGAGAGATGTCGGCCTTTCTCCAGTCCTCAGGCACCTCTCCTGTTACCCATGATCTTTCAAAGATGATGGAGAGTGGAGTAGCAATAACATCTGCCAGCTCTTTCAGCACTCGCGGGTGCATCCCATCAGGGCCCATGGACTTATGAATGTCCAGCTTGGTCAAGTGCTCTCTGACCCGGTCCTCCTCAACTGAGGGGAAATCTACCTCTCTCCAGACCTTCTCCCTTGCCTCCAGGGTATGGGATTCGTGAGGGACAGATTTAACAGTGAAGACCGAAGAAAAGAAGGCATTCAGTAACTCTGCCTTCTCTGTGTCTTCCACCACAAGAGCACCCGTCTCATTCATCAGTGGGCCTACATTTTCCCTAGTCTTCCTTTTTCTATTGATATACTGAAAGAATCTCTTTTTATTGTCTTTGACTGCAGTGGCCAAGCTGAGTTCTGATTGAGCTTTGGCCCTTCTAATTTTCCCCCTACATAGCTTTGTTATATCTTGATAATCCTCATAAGATGCCAACCCCCTTTTCCAGAGAACGTAAGCTTTCCTTTTGTTCTTGAGGTCCAGCCAAAGCTCTCTATTTAGCCAGGCTGGTCTTCTTCCCTGTCGGCTCGTTTTTCGAGCCATGGGGATGGCCTTCTCCTGTGCTTCTAAGACTACCTGCTTGAAGTAAGACCAACCTTCCTGGGCGCCTTTGCCCTTCAAGACTGCCTCCCAAGGGACACTCTCAACCATGCTCCTGAACAGGCTAAAGTCTGCCCTTCGGAAGTCTAAGGTGGCAGTTCTGCTGGCTCCCCGCCTTGCTTCACCAAGAATTGAAAATTCTACCATTTCCTATATGCAATATTGGCTTCCTAGAGCTAGAATCAGTTGAGGTAGACTAGCATAGCTCCACTTATTTCAGTGCAAAACTTCTTTTTATAGGTAACTGATTTTTATTAGCTGATCCACTCTTTCTTACTGTTAAAGCTTAGAAAGGTCACATAGTAGAAAAGATCCCATATAGGAATCAATTCTCTAGTACGGTTATCAAAAACTAGGGGAAAAAAAAAAACATGTAAAAGAGCACTGGTACACTCCAGCTGTGCAGAAAACCATTTGTTACTGTTTGATTATGTGTTATTGCCAGGTTTCATTTATGAGCCTAATGTTTCTTTTTAATGCCTGTAATAATCCAACAGAAAGTCCACTCAAACAAATTCCACACTGCATTTGAGATGATGTTGCTTTCCTGGGAAAATTGTACTGTTCCATGATTGTCCTTATATTTTAAGAATATTTTTCTGATGTCTGACTTTTCCATTTTTTAACTCTAAACTGATACCTGTGAACTTTGTGCCTTCTGTTCCACCCTGCCTATCTTTCCTCTGCTTTTGAGCACTGGGCAATCACAAAGGCAATGGTACAAAGCAAATGGTACCCAAAATGGTATCACTGCATCCAAAAATGGTACCACTGCATTGTTAATTGTGCTTTGGGAAAGGCTGTCAGCTCTCAGAGGCAATGATCAAATGCTTACCTTTCAAATATTCTTTTTCTACCAGCTCTACAGAATCCAGTCTAGCCACGATACGATTCAGTAATGGGTTGGTGTTACAGTCAAAGAAAGGCTTTTTTCCTTACTTTTTGGATGTGAATTCTTCTCCTGAAATTTATGTCTGTTTCCCAGTGAATCCAACAGTCTAAACAGACATTCTTAAAAGCAGTTAAAACCATGTCTTGCTCCTCTTAAGTCAGTGTAATTTTTGATTTAAAGAGAAGAAACAGAATGTTTGCTATGAAACCTATTATCACACTAGCCAAAAGAAGCAATTAGTTCAGCAGATATAAGAGGACTGGTTTATTTATCCATTGTTTTTTCAGGACTGTGTACCCAAAGTACCCTAAAACAGTGACTTTTAAATACTGACATCCTCTGTCAGTTATTGCCAACAAGTTATGCAGCTAGTAATGATAAAAATAAGATCCAAAATACATATAACAATGTGATTCCATGGGAAAATGTTGGTGTTTAAAAAAAAACCCTCAAGCTTAGTGTGCATCAATAAACAGAATAAAACTCCCATGTGATTTGCTAGGAAGTAATTTAAGTGAATATTGTGATAATTAAGAATTTTCAGAGGGGTTAATTTTACTATGAGGGTAAACCTGAATAAAGAAACTTTGTGATTTAAAGTTTCTTAGAAATGACTGATTGGATATTTTGCCCCAGAATCTGTGCTGTGGGGTGGTGTCTTAGTGAAGTACTAGGCACAGATTCTGTTTTCTAGAGGTAGGTATCTGGTGTTATTTGAAATGCCTTTGGTACCCTGCTAGGCCTTCAGATGCTACTGTAGAATGGCACGGCTCTTCTACAAGTCCTGCACCAGTGGATTCTCTAGAACATCTCCAATCTTACATTCAGATAACTGAATCATACCACATATGCTCCAAATAATTAAAAAAAAAATACGTGTGTCATCCAGATCAGCTTCTGCATCACTGCTATTTCTGTTTTTCTGAGCTGTTAAGAGCATGAGGTCAGTTGAGTGCTAAGGAGAGCTTCACAGCTCTTCGGCAATGTCCTCCAGCCTCTGTAGCCCTATCTGCTCCCAGGCCTATAGAAGATAATTCATTGCTTACTCTGTCTGTGGGGTAAGTTGCAGCTTTGGGAGCTAAAGAATCACACAGAATGCTCCATCCCATAGAATCATAGAATGGTTTGGGCTGGAAGGGACCTTCAAAGATCAGCCAGTCCAACCCCCCTGCCATACGCAGGGACATTTTTCACTAGATCAGGTTGCTCAAAGCCCCATCCAACCTGACTTTCAACATTTCCAATGACAGGGCACCCACAACTTCTCTAGGCAACCTGTTCCAGTGTCTCAGCAGCCTTATCATAAAAAAAAATTCTTTTTTATGTCTAATCTAAACCTACTCTTTTTCAGTTTAAAACTGAATGCTCCTTGCCCTGTCAGCAGGGCTGCTCTCAGTCCTTTCACCCCCAGCCTGTACTGATACCAGGAACTGCCCCAACCAGGGTGCAGGACCTTGGACTTGCCTTGGCGTGTATTGGGTTGGGGAGAAAATGCTCTACTGCCATCACTGCTCTGCTAGTGATTATGCTCAACAAGACAGCAAACTAGATAGATAAATGTGATGATACTGAAAAAAACTGGACACAGTTAAATAGATAGTAACAAGCTATAGCTATATTTTAATTTAAAAATGTCTAGAAAATAAATTAATGGACTTGTCTTCATTGTTCATCTTACTAATTTTTTTTTTCATAATTTTGTAATAGATATTGGTTAAGTATAAAGATTATGTATCTGCAAAGTACCATGCATCACCTGATTACGTCCATGAACTTGGAAAAAGGTGTTTTTTTCTCCTCACTGGAAGTCTTTTTGATTTGAAGAGATAATAGTTAAAATTCTGTACATGCTCTGTCTTCCCTTTCTGCAGCAGTGGCAATGAAGAAATTGTTCAGTAAAACACTTTCCAGTATTTAAAATCTTGCCTTTTGCAATTTACTTGGTAACTTTTCTGTTAAGAGGGATGGGATTAGGCTCTGCATTTCTTCACTTGAATGCCTAAATTCCACCCAGCCCTGGGGAGGTGTCCAAATCTGTCACAGATTTGAGCATTAATATTTCCATATATCAGTTCCATCTGAAAAATAATTGGGTTCTTCTCTTAGAACACCCACATTCCATCAGAACCCCTTGAAATCAGTGGCCAAAAATTGTGCATGAGGTACAATACTGACCTGATGCAATTCATAAAAAATGACAACAAGAATGGATTTCTAACAGCAGTGAGGCAGCCCAAAAGCTTGGATCTGGACAATGGCATCAATCAACCACGAAAAATCCTGAAGTTATTGTTTTTTACCACATAGCAAATTTTGTAGAAAATCTATAGAAAAAGTAAAAGGAAAAAGAGCAGAGAGATACACTTGGCACATCTAAAAGAGTACCTGGTAGATTTTCAGAAGAATTTGGAGTTGACTTAGCTCTTTGCAAATAATTCATTTCCAGTCATTGCAGCTTTTTTTTTTTAATTTCTTATAGTACTCTTAAATACATTTTCAAAACCTTCATACTCTTTAAGACATATTTGTTCAACCTTTTAAAATTTACTGTTTTCTGTTCTTAGCCAATTGCAGACAGCAAACCTCTAGCAAATCCATTGCCTGCCACTTTGGTTTAGGTTAATGCTTTTTGTGGATGCTCAAACAATACAGGTAGAAAAATATTCAGCATCATTCATGAATTTTGAGAATTCCCATTTTATACTCAGCATCTTAAATCCAGTGGATAAGAAACTGACAAAAATAACTAAAATGAATAGACAAATCACCTGGTCCAATCTCTAAGAACAATGATAAACTTTGAATAATAGTTTGAAAGTCCACTGAAACATGGCTTTTTACATGCCACTGTGTAAATGGCTTTGCATACTTATGGTAACATAAAGTAATAATAGCTTACAAGCTACAAAGAAAAAATGCACTGTGGCATTATAAGTTGTCATGGTGAATGTTAAAATTCATGCTTTCTTTTCACATAACTGTACCATATATATCTGAAGAAGAGGAAGTATTTATTTATATATATATTTTAACATTTTTCTTAGTAGAGAATGCTCAAAATTATTTCTTTCTTCATTTATTTTTGCCCTCAATTGTTTTCTGGGTTTTTTTTTGTTTGTTTCAGTTTGTTTTATGTTGGTTTACACCATTGGTGTTACAATATCATGAGAAGTTGGGACACAGAGCAAAGCACTATTAAAACCTTTTTGTAAGGTTTCCCTTTCTTGTGCCACTGGTTCATCAGCATTCCCATTCAGCAAAATAATTAACTGGGTGCCTAAACTTAGGCTTGTAAGGAGTTTCAATTTGAAGATGGATGCTGTAGGGTTTAAAATAAGGCTCAAAACATTTTTCAGATTCAGGGCCTCATTAGTTTCACCACATTCGAGGTATGCTGTATTAAAGTGCCACAGAAGAGTGCCCAGCAGTAAAGTAATCACAGCCACCTCAGAACACAGGCATGGAAAAGTCTGTAAATAACAGAAATGCTTTTTATTAGTCCAAATAGTATAGCTGGAAAAGTAGGAAAGATAAAGAAGGTCCTTAACGTACAATCCTTTACAATTGTATGGCTTGCCAGTGTTGCAGAATTTCTGCTTCTCTTGAGTGGATAAGTAGTGAGAAAACTAAGGTGACTTGGATATCACTTAATGGGATGCAAGCTACTACAGCCCAGGAGCTAATGTTAGCTAAGCAATATGTATGAATTCCTTTTACAAACTATATTTGGCTTTCCTTTGCCTACGCTGAGTTTCAAAATTTGTACTATAAAATTGCCTTGTACATCTTGTAGAATTTATATTATGAATGCCATTTAGCATTCAAAGATAAGACACTTTGCAACTGAGGTAATTTGTAATATCTGTTACAAAGCTACAAATAGAAACAGATTTTAGTATCTTTTCTATTTCTATTTCATTGTGAATAAAGTGAATTTTGCCATCTTTAACCCTTGCCAGTGTCTTCCTGCTGTCATCCATAAAGCAAAGAATATTCTCTATCTCATATTCTCTAACAATAAAGATTACCAAATCATTGCACAAAAGACTACAAAATAACCCCAACAACTAACAAGTCGCAGTAAACTCCAGCAGCAAGATGAGCTTTAGAAAAATCCCACTTATGCCTTAAGAACCGGGATTGAAACTATTTATACATCATTTGTCTTGACTTCTAGGAGACCATCCATGTATTGAATCTCAGGGAGAGCACAAGAAACATTATCAAATTGCACATTGTGCAATGGGGTCCCCAGTTCAAGAAGGACAGGGAACTGCTGGATAGGGCCCAGCAAAGGGCTACAGAGATGATTAGGGGATTGGAACATCTCTCTTGTGAGGAAAGGCTTAGGGACTTGGGTCTTTTTAGTCTAGAGAAAAGAAGACTGAGGGGGGATCTAATTAATGCTTATAAATACTTGAAGGGAGGGTGCCAGGGGGATGGGAACAGTCTTTTTTTCAGTGGTGCCCAGCAATAGGACAAGAGGGAACGGGCACAAACTTGAACATAGGAAGTTCCATCTTAACATAAGGAGGAACTTCTTTACTTTGAGGGTGGCAGAGCACTGGAACAGGATGCCCAGAGGGGTTGTGGAGTCTCCCACACCAGAGACAATCAAAACCCACCTGGATACCGTCCTGTGCAACCTGCTGTAGGTGACCCTGCTCTGGCAGGGTGTTGGACTAGATGATCTCCAGAGGTCCCTTCCAACCCTGACCATTCTGTGATTCTGTGATTCTGTGATTCTGTGATTCTGTGATTCTGTGATTGTTGGGGCTTTATATGATATACAGTCAACTTTATCAAGAAATGTTGATTTAAGTCTGCTAGGTGCTTGACACAGCTCTTCTACTGATGTGACTTATCCATTTAGCACCTTTGAACTTGCATGCACCAGTCTTTAAAGTGGCTGTCCTGAAGTCTGCCTAACTCACAGAACCCTGAGAATTTAATAAATAATATTTGCAAAGTAGATTCCTATCTTGGGTAGGAAGTGCTTTGTGGATGAATGTGACTTGATTAGGAAAGGTACTAGAGCACATGAAGCCAAGAATTAGGTGCCCAAAAAAATGTGTCACCTGCACTGTATGTGTGTTTAAATTTAGATACTTGCTTATATACTGTCTGACACTGGGACAGTGATGGTTTTGCTAAGTGTGGCAATGTCATTTCCAAAAAAACAGTCATGCTAAACTCTATAGAAGGAGGGAGTAAGTAACCTCTTCTTCATGAACAGCAATTCATTTTGAGTTTCTTACATTGTTCTACTTTTCATTATACATCCCATTTGATGCTAAATCTGAGCTACTTCTAAACAAAAATATTTTCTAAAAGACTGGTTCCAGCCACAAAGTTTTTTATCCCATTTAGGGGAAGGAGTTTGGTCTAACTGATCTTCTGCAGTCCTTTCGTCCTATTTTTTGGATGCCTATGCTATCTTCAAAGAATTTTCACTTCAGTTTTGCATACTAACAGCAGATGAATTGATTCAGGAACTAAATCAACCATCTCTGACTCAAAAGAGAGACAAATTCATCACCCTTTTAAAGCTTGAATAGAAAACTAAGTGCACAGCAAATTTTTTCATGGAAAATACTGTAGAAGCTAGGTTGTGAGAAAGAAATAACATTTATGCTTAGTGAGTCTTACAGACCTAGCAATGACAGCCTCTTTCTGTGCTAGTGCGAAAAGCTTGAGATGATACTTTACATTAAACTTTGAAGACATTGTGGTGGATCATGCTGCTGCTCTGTGGCTTATCAGTCAAGAACACAATAGGTGATAATTTTTAAGAAATTTTCATGATGGGAGAAGTTCCCACTTTGGCATTTATTAATGGCTTTTCTTCTGAATATGGAAGTATGCCAATACATTTAATATTCTTTGCTGCAATTCAAACTGTTTCACTATTTGTTCAGTTCAGACACAAATAAGAGCAGAAGTAAAAGTAAACCCAAGGTTGCAAAACCTATCAATTCACTGTAACTAAAACTGGAACACACTACAGATCTCATGAGTTCCAGTATGTTTACTAGACCATTAGGCACCATTTCCCATTACGTAATTAATTTCCTCTTGCTTCATATTTCCCAATCAGTAAAAAGAAAGTAAGAATATTTTTGACAAAGAGTATTCCACACTTATGCATACTAGAAATTACCGGAGGAAAGAATTACACTATGATTAGGATTAGGTTTTGTCTAAAGCTCCAGGCATAGCAGATAAAAGGCTGTAGTTGTAATATGTCCTGCTATGCAAGTATGAAAGATTTATTTCACACCACAGTAGTCCGTACCCCTCACTTACACAATGATCCTGATCATATTGCCTCACCCTTCTCCTATAGCCATGAAATAATTTGCACAGTGATATTCTCTTATTCACATCATTCTGTAGGAATATACCCTAAGTAATTCCAATTAATTTTTCTTTTGGCTTGGGTTTGGTTTAAATTCTGTTTTAAACCCGGGTATTCTTACTGTCATGAATTATCCAGTGCTTTCTGTTTGCTCCTGAATGCTTAGCTTCAGTCCATTTTGTGACAATCAGCTATATTGGAAGTTCACTTTCCTATCTACTTTTTTTAATATCAGCTTTATTGTTCACATGCCTGCAGCTGTGCTTGCTTGGACATCTCTGAAAGTCCTGTGAATCTGCAGTCAAACTCTGAAAATTCTCCCCAGAACATGAGATTAGGCATCTACAGGTTGGGGACAGAGTAAATTATACACAAGAGCATTATATTCTTCTCCTGTAAATAACAATGCTACAAGCATGAGAGAGAAAGTAGCTTATTAATGTCATCTGAAGTCTAAGAGTTTTAAGAGATAGTCCAACCTGGTGTCATATTCTATTCTTCTTTTATGCTGAACAGACTGTCTTCTCTCATGTAATGCTGCCAATCTGCCCTTTCCATTTTCTCTTACAGCCAGACTAATTTTTATGTAGCTCATGCCCTTTGGGTCTAAATCTGCTTAGTAGTACTTAGAAGCCAAGTTTCTAGGTGCCTTTGAAATGCTGGAGAAGAGAAAGCCAGACAGATTGTCCAGGGTTCCATTTACCTTGTATCTATTTTAAAAGAACGTTAAACCAAGGATTTAAAGCACCCTTGTTAATTACTACTTGCTATAGTTAATTATAGGACAAGATGGTAAAATAGCCTACTGAGTCATTTGGATATAGAACTTGCAAAGATTTGATCTTCTGCGATGCTCTGTCTTGAATTAAAAGTTGAACAGAAAATTCAAATCTATGATGTGCATTAGTTAAACGCTGCAGCCTTTGGGTTCAGGTCTAATACCTGTGTGCACAAGATAATCGTCTTCTGCCTTCCAAGAATTTCGTGAACACTAACTAGATACTGTTTACACAACTTTTCAAAAATACACAGTGCTATGTGACTTGCAAGTATAACTTGTCGGTTATAGGATAGAAGGCCCAATAGCTACAGTATTACTGTGGGATATGGAAACAGGGAACTTAATTCCCTACTTTATCACATAGTCCCTATGTGACACAAGGCAAGTTACCCAATCTCAGTGACGTCGTCTATACTGAACCTGAGCCGTGTGGTCACAGTAACATCACGTGCTCATATACTGTGGAGACCTGGTTCCAGGTATCTACCTTGTCCTTGAAAACAACCAGAATGACGACTGACTAAAAATTCCACCTTCCTTTGTAAGTGGTAAATCAGTCCCTTCTAAGAAGAATTTTGGGCTCTCTTGCATGCATTATATTAGTCCTGGGATGTCACTGCGAGGCGGGTAAGAAATATGAAAATGGCCAGACATATGCTGCTGGGTTGGATCTGCTGTCACTGCAGATAGAGTGCCTTTGGACACACTGTACAATGCAGAAGGTACTAGAGATTTTCCAACTGCGTGCAGCAGCTGGCTTACCCTAAACCTGGCCCTTGCATCACTCCTTGTGGTAAATAACATGATCAGTTGGTGAATCTGCTTTCAAAAACCAGCATACACAGAGCCTATGTTTTCCAGTGCTCCTGTAAAATGATGTCAGATTATAAATAATAATGCCTACTAAAGGTATTATGGAGATAAACATATTTTGAAAATGGCTCAGATACTATTTTAGATGGGGACTACAAGTATATATTACTGATTGTAATTGTATCAGTTTCATGTAGTATATTACATAAAATATACTAAAGGCACAATAATTCATTATTATTTTTAGTACTATAAAAATAACTATAGGCAGTTACAATGTGATATCTGTAAATAAAAATATTTGCATAATGATCCAAGAGGAAATCTAATACTTCTGAAATGAATCCAGATGGTGTCATCTCTAAAGCATTCAGGTAATAACCCTTATAGTAGGTAGAATCAGATCTCCAACTTCTGTATGTATGTTCTTCAGTACTTACAACACTGAAAACATAGACACCAAAATCACAATCTTGATTACAAAAAGAATACAATAAATCATTTTGTTCCATTCACTTGGACAGCTAGGGTCCAGCTGGGTTCATCCAGGAAAGCTTTTCCATATGTAAAAAGATATGGACTAATAGTAGAGTAATAAAAGATGAATCACTGATGATTTCATGAACTGAAGACAGGAGAGGATGGCTACAAGGTCTTTATTAAGTTGGTGATAGGCATCTGACTGATCAGATAATAAATCCACAAAACCAAAGTTTGCAAGGCTCTGTTCTTTAGTAAATACTTAATTTATCAATGTTAGCCTGATGTAGGGGTCTATTACTAATCACATTAGTTCAACTGACTGTGAATTAGCCACACATTTGTGGCTAAGGGAATGGTAATGCACTGTGCTGAATATGGTTGCTCGATTATCCAAGGATTAATGGCCTGATTGACAGACCACTGAAATGCGCAAAAAATCCCTTTGGTTCAGTTGGGATTTGGATTAAATACTAACAAAATACGTATTGAGAAAATCAGTTATATGTGATTTTGTCTTGGTCCATAATTAAATTGAATTTTATATTTCTTCCTCTCTAGATCACTGCTGATAATTTATAGCAAGATACCAAAGAACTACTTTTCTTCTGTATTTTTTAGAGCAGAGCTCATTTGCTACAGATGACACATGAAGAAAGAGCTGGACTGTGTAAAGATGTATTGTTTTTGTGTGGCAAGGTTTTGGTATCAGGGAGAGCTACAGAGGTGGCTTCTATGCGAAGCTGCCAGAAGCTTCCCCCATGTCCAATAGAGCCAATACCAGTTTTCTCCAAGATGGACCCACCGGTGGCCAAGGCTGAGCCCATCAGTGACACTGGTAGCGCCTCTGGGATGACATAGCTAAGAAGAGGAAAAAGTTGCTGGAAATGGCAACGGCAGCAGTCAGAAGAGAGGAGAGAGAGTATGTGAGACACAACTCTGCAGGCCCCAATGTCAGTGAAGGAGGGGAAGGGGTGCTCCAGGTGCCGAAGCAGAGATTCCCCTGAAGCCCTTAGTGAAGACCATGGTGAGGCAGGCTGTCCCCCTGCAGCCCACGAAGGTCCATGGTGGAGCAGGTATCCACCTGCAGCCCGTGGAGGACCCCACACCAGAGCAGGTGGATGCCCAAAGGAGGTTGTGACCTCACAGGAAGACTGCGCTGGAGCAGGCTCCTGGCAGGACCTGTGGACCCGTGGAGAGAGAAGCTCACACTGGAGCAGGTTTGCTGGCAGGACTTGTGACCCCGTGGGGGACCCATGCCGGAGCAGTCTGTTCCTGAAGGACTCCACCCCATGGAAAGAACCCATGCTGGAGCAGTTTGTGAAGAACTGCAGCCCGTTGGAAGGACTAACGTTGGAAAAGTTCACGGAGAACTGTCTGCCGTGGGAGGGCCCCCATGCTGGAGCAGGGGAGGAGTGTGATAAGTCCTCTCCCTGAGGAGGAAGGAGCAGCAGAGAAAATGTGTGATGAACTGACCACAACCCCCATTTCCCATCCCCCTGTGCCGCTCAGGGGGAGGAGGTACAGAAAACCGGGAGTGAAGTTGAGTCTGGGAAGAAGGGGGGGGGTGGGGGAAGGGTGTTTTAAGATTTGTTTTTATTATATCATTACCCTACTCTGTTTTAATTGGCAATAAATTAAATTAATTTCTCCCCAAGTTGAGTCTGGTTTTGCCTGTGACAGTAATTGGTGAGTGATCTCTCCCTGTCCTTATCTCAACCCACGAGCCTTTTGTTATATTTTCTCTCCCCTGTCCAGCCAAGGAGGGGAGTGATAGAGCACCTTTGGTGGGCACCTGGTGTCCAGCCAGGGTCAAACCACCACAAAAGGCAATCAAATATAACCACAACACAGGAATTTTCAGTTGTCTAGGGATAGCTTTTTTCCTTTAATATAAAAGAAGTGATATACTTCATGAGCTGTATAATAAGATGAAAACATAAAGATCTCCAGTATAAAACCAAGTTGCTTTTCAATTACATTAAAGCTCATTATAAATTCATCTCTTTTACAACATGTTTTACAGAAATCAAAAAGCTTCATGAGAAATCTTTATGGGAACATGATGATGGCACAGTATTCTGATTCTGAATCATATCCTTTTCTTTAATGAATCAAATATAGAGTGGAAAATACAAAGTAAAATACTGAGAAAACATTAAGGCACTAAAAGTAAGTTCACCAAAGTACTAAATGGGAATAAAATGAATCAAACCTTTAAATGTCATCTTATTAAGTAGATGAATGCCATGCAACAGCTGCCTTAACTAAAAAGACTGGAGAAAATATCGGAAAGGCCAAGCATGGAGATCTCAATATTTGGAAAGTTTGCCCTTTGTACCTTTTAGATGGCAAATGTGAGGGATGAAGGGGCAACACTCAAAGGCTAGGAATACGGTCTCTCAGCACAAAAAGAGCAAAGGGATAAAGAGAATACAAAAGATGACAGCATTTGGATAAAAGCCAGTCATATAAAGATATCAGCACAGAATAATAGAAGAGACTGGCAGACATCCCAAATCAATTAAGGAAGATTACTACAGCATAGGCCAATATACTTGCCTTCAGAAAGCCTAAGATATGGATAACAAAGTTCAAGAATAGCTACAAAAAAAAAGGAAGAAAATGTGAATTTAGGGAGGTAGGAGAAAAATGAAGGAAATGTTAATTAAAAATCAAAGCAAGGCACAAATGTATTGTGATCTCACTAACTCTGTTTGACACCTCTGTATGACCTACACAGATTCTAAAATTACTGATTATAGACTGTACCTAAGACTGTAATTCTGTGGGTGTGGAACATATTGAGACACCTCATCCTGCAACCAGGTAGACTGTCACTTGAGGTTCAGTACTCCTGAAAAGACAGAAATTGGTGTAAACTACCAAGAGCTTAATCTACTCAAACTGTGAGATATTCTTACCAAACCAGGCATGTCTAATATGGTGGAGTTCCATTTTTTAAATGAATAATGTTTAATGGAGACTAACAAAAAACTACAAATAAAATCCTGCTCATAAATCAGTTTGGTTGTAAATAAGCCCAAGGCTATTTTCATCACTCCCTCAGGGAGAGAAAAATGATCACCTTGGCTCTCTTAAAACTTGCGATGAAGGTAAAGTAACCCATAAATGCTGCACATGGTAGTTCAACATGAGTTAATAATTGGTTACTTGGGCTAATAATTACTCATATGGACCACAGCTGATGGCTGGCAATCGCATTGAGACTATCTGGAAATACACATCAATTGACAGGAAGTACAGCTATTAAAATCATCTACTGTTCAACTTTTATGAATAACAAACTAACATTCCTGATTCAGTTCTTTAAACCATAGCTCCTTCCCCTGCAATTATGGACTGAATTCCAAGCTAAGAAAGCACATCTTCCTTGGATTCAATTTTTATTTCATGCTTCTCAAATATCTAATATAAGAGCAATGCTTCTCATTTTTCATCTAAATCTCAGTTTACACTATTTAAAGCATAACAGACTTAGAAGGGAATTGTCAGGCAAACAGAAATTGTCCCTTACACTTCATTCGCTTTTTCTTCTGTGCCTTCTGCACCAGAATTTAGAAGAATGCATTATTACTTCTTCTGCAGAGAGTTATTATCCTTATTTTGTTTATGAAAACACTAAGAAAATATGACACAAAAATGGTTAGACTGTAAACCATAGATTGGCTACCTGCCTCAGTCACAGAGTTAGTGCACCAGAACTGAGTTCCTTTTCATCACCGACTAGATCAGACGATGAACATAAAAATTCTGCAAGTGTATGAGATGACAGTGTGTGTGTGTGCAGGTGTGTGCAGCAAATTACTGTAACAAACAGCAAATAACCAGTACTGTGTGGACAGGTAAAAGTGTCAGCTGTAAGAATACAGTCAAGAGAAGCACATAAGTTCCAATACAGAATCTTACACTAACACCACTGTTTTCAATTACTTAAATAAATTCCTTCTCTGTTAAAACTGTGAGGTTCGATCAGAACGCATTGTTCGAATGCTTTAGTAAAATCTGCAGTAAACCTCTTTTATCTCTTTTTATCCAACAAAAAGCCCGAACATTTTGCCCTCTACAAATTGTTCTTTTCAGATCTCAGTGACTCGGCTGATTTTGTTCCAGATTAGTTTACTTTGACAACTGACTGAAGACCAGAGCAGCAGATTCTGCAGTCCTGAAGTTTTAAACAAGGATATTTCTTTCCTAGGTAAATATCTGTAGGTTTCTTTATTGGAGTTTTTGCTTGGTGTCACCACCATGTGCTCAGTCTAAACCAGCTGTCTGTGTATAGCAGTCACTGTGTGGCATGACACTTTTCGACCATGCAGATTTACACAGCGTAAATTCATTGCTAAATACAATTCATTCCCACCGCCACTGACTTTTGATACAGGGCAGCTGCCAGTACAGCCATACAAATAGCAGATCTCTCCAAAACATCTTTCTAACACAGTGAGTAGTCCCACAGTCCTTATTTAAACTGAGGGTGGGGAATGGCAGTCATGCAAATACGCCCAATCATGTGCTGAATTGGTCAGTGTTAATCAAATGACTAAAAGGTTCATGGTCCATTTCTCCTCTCCCTTCCCAAGTAAATCTGCAACTGCAATAGACATACAACTGTAATGCCTGGATATCTGCTGTGGCTGCAGATGATGCACTCTTCTGAAAATCAGGTTTCCAAAATTAGTAGGCAATTTTGGAAATACAGGTCTAAATCAGTTTTCTGGTGTCCTGCAGTAAACTAAATCAAGTCAGGCTTAGAATTCATGACTCCAAAGCCCATTTTCAATATGTTAGATGTTAATGCCCTGCCTAGGAAGGTCACCAAGTTCTCATGCACTGTTCAGTGGGTTCATAATGGCAATAAGCTCACATGATCTACCCCTGCTTAATGAAAATTTCCATTGTGATACAGCCAGAGTGAGCCCACAGCAGAGCATCTAATGCCTGATCCTGCTGACTTCTACCATCCAGGGGAGCTTCTGAGCAAGCAAAGTGCAGATGAAAGGAAGTTAGGAAGGAAAGGCAATGGTAGCTAATGCTATTTGGTGAGACTGAAAGACTTCTTGTTGCTCATACAATATCCCTAAGACTTACACCAGGAGGACATGTGAAAGATGCTTTCCAAGTTTAAGGTAAATTGTGTCTGAGAAACTATGAATCAAGCAGTACGATCATCTCCTGCCAGACACTGCAATCCCTGAGATGTTTTAAGTGACATACGCACAAACAGTTTTAAGTGCTTAGTCAAGGTCCTTTTCCTCTTACACACGCCCGTAACATCAGCGTGCAAAGTCATTGCCCCACATGCAATGGTACAGTGCAGCTTTGCCAGGAAGAATCGGAGAGAAAATTTTATTGGACATTTTAGCCTAATGAGTTAAACACTGACTTGGACTGCTATTTGTTACCTGACAATTTTGTGTGATGTGACATTGCACAAATAATATTAACCAATGTTTTCCCTATCTCTACAGTGTGAATATTAACAAACACCTAGCTAAATTCCAGAGAAAGGCTCTGATGATTGGGCCATTTTTGTCAAAAGCTTTTGAAAATGCAATGTCCTTACTAACTCCAGAGGAATGCTGAACAAAGGACGAGAGCTGAGATGTGCACAGGGCTTACAGGGCTGCCGTGCAAGCTCTGTTGCCTGCCACAGAACTGAGAAAGGCTGGAAGTTTCTCAGGGAGAGCTGGTGAAACTACCTATTATTAATTTGCCCTCCTTTCCTACTACACGACTCTCTTTTCAAACTTTAACTGTTTGAACTGAAATGCAACATTCCAAGTGTCTGCCTCAGGCTGATGTCTTTTCATTCCCCGAGAATAACTATTATACTGCTATTAAGATTGCCATGCCAAGCTTTCAAAAGGCATTCTGTGCAACCTTAATTTGGTTCCTTGTGCATATCTATCACAAAGCCAACTAACAAATTACATGATCGGAGACTCTTTTTTCTTATGGAGTCTCTGCCTCACTCAGTGCCCAAAATGGAGGTCATCACAGAAGGCAGGATTCACCTGCCCTACCTTCAGGTATCTGCAGCCCTAATGGATACACCTCAATTAGTCACTTTGGGCTTCCCTGAGTGTCACTGAAAAAGAACAGGTACTTCAAACATACAACTCAGCTTATTCTTAGATAGACATCTACAACACATGAAGCCTGTTCAAAAACTGTCAATTTTTGTCTTTGTTACAGACATAACTATGGTTAGATGCAGTATTTTATTTGGCAGAATATATACCAGGCATTTAATTTGGGTGCTACAGTGTATAGCGAAGTACATCATCATCCCCTTTCTCAAATGGGATTGGGGTGCAGAAATACTGTGGTAAATAGTTTCCACTGGTTTTAGATACTAACATTTATAATGCTTGGCATTATATAGCACTACGCACATTCAAGAAACAACTTTTGCTAACTTCAAATATAGTTATGCGTGCTCTGCACTTCTTCAAGTCAGACCCTACTGTCTCCAGCTGGGCATCCAGAGAATGAGAAACACATCACTAGAGACCAGCTGTGAGAAATCTGGTTTACGTCATCCGTGTAGCAACACAAACAGGCGGGTATAGAAACCCTTTCACGGCACTCAACTGCCTTAGGGATTCAGTTTTCTTTTCCATCCACCTCCTGCCACACTCACTTCATAACTTTCAACTCTGCAACAAATGAGGTAAAGGTTCTACAGACTATCTCCTTCTGTACTGTAAAATCACGATTCATCTCTTCCGTTATGTGTACTGAATCCTCTGAAAAAAGTAGTTTGCACACCTAATAATTAAAGCATATGTCCTACATATGTGAAAGGAAGCTGAATTAGGATTCACAAAGCATTTTATTTCTGAAATTTTCTGACTCCTGATTGCTGTGATTGTTCAGCCTGGAATTCGTCTGCCCTAACTTATGTTACCTTAAGTTAGACATCTAATGACCCATAGCTGTCTTACAGTCACTGGGGAAAGAGAAAGCAATGGAAAGAAGGGCAATGGAAACTCAACACTTCCTAAGATAATTATGAAAATGGCATGTTAGATTAAGCACCCTGTGGTGGCACCTGTTTCTCCCACAGACTGTAAAGGAAGCCTATGGTGTCTACATCAGATTTAGCCTTCTAAGTTTTGTTTAGCCTTCTAAGTTTTGTCTTCTAAGTTTATGTTTAGAGCAAATTGTTCCTACATTTTTTAATGCAGTAGATCAGTACTTTAAAATGCCCACAATGACTGTGGGTGTGCACAAATCTTTGCGTTGTTTGTTTTTTTTTTCAGTGAATGTTTTTATCTCGTTCTGCCGTTCCAGATGCCTCTGGAGAAGCCTCGGTATTTAATTTAGAAAGTACTTCTGAATCAGCTAGATAAATGACAAAATATATTTTACTGTACATACTACTTCCTAGGAATGCATTGAATTAGTATGCTTTGTTGGGTTCTCCCCCAGGAGACTGATTTAGTCTAATGATAGTGCAAGGTCATTAGCACAGTATCAGCATAAATTCTGCTTAACCAATGCCAGGTGGTTAACTAGTTTATGTTAATGTGTTGTGTGCATAAAACTATGAACCCAACTCCGCTGTATGACAACGTGATCGGAAGAAGGAGTTGGACAGCCTGAATATATTCCCACTAATTTGGAACCAGAGACAAATCATTCTCACTCCTGCCCCTAAGAGAAGCTGAAGTCTCTTATGCATTCCCATCTAAAGCAGATTGAAAAGATTTTTTTTCTTAACAAGCTGATTTACAAAATCACATCTATTTAAAAGAAACAAATTAAAATATGCTTAATGTGCTTTCTCCAATACTTACAAATACTGTCCATTTGAAAATCTGGTTACTTATGTGTTATACTCTGTTGTAGATGGGTTCTATTTTTGGCATGATGTAAAATTACCTTCCCTGAAAAAAATGAACTGTAAGCACAGAGTACATTTTAAGATATATAAGACTGAATATATGGTCCTGCACCTGGATCAGGGTGATCCCCAGTATCAATACACGCTGGGGGATGAAGGGATTGAGAGCAGCCCTGCCGAGAAGAACTTGGGGGTACCAGTGGATAAAAAATTGGGCATGAGCTGGCAACACGTGCTTGCAGCACAGAAAGCCAACCATATCCGGGCTGCATCAAAAGAGGCGTGGCCAGCAGGTCAAAGGAGGTTATTCTGCCCCTCTACTCCGCTCTCGTGAGACCTTCCCTGGAATACTGCGTCCAGCTCTGGGGCCCTCAGCACAGGAAACACATGGACCTGTTGGAGCAGGTCCAGAGGAGGGCCACACAAATGATCAGAGGGCTGGAGCACCTCTCCTATGAGGACAGGCTGAGAGAGTTGGGGTTATTCAGCCTGGTGAAGAGAAGACTCCAAGGAGATCTTCTTGTGGCCCTTCAAGATACAGAGGGGGCTTATAAGAAAGACGGAGAGAGACTTTTCACCAGGGCCTGTATTGACAGGATGAGGGGCAACAGTTTTAAACTGAAAAGAGGGTAGGTTTGGATTGGATGTAAGGATGAAATTGTCTATGATGAGGGTGGTGAGACACTGGAACAGGTTGCCCAGAGAAGCTGCGGATGCCCCATCACTGGAAATGTTCAAGGTCAGGTTGGACAGGGCTTTGAGCAACCTGATCTAGTGGGAGGTGTCCTTCCCATGGCAGAGGGATTAGACTTGATGATCTTTAAGGTCCCTTCCAACCCAAACCATTCCATGATGCTATGATTTGATGATACAAGCTCCAGGAGGCAGAGTTTTGAGCCTCAGGGTTTTGCATTTCTGACTCTTAGGTTCTGGATTAGTCCATTTAATGGTGTCCAGTTATTGATTCCGAAATGACTGAAAAGGCCTCATTTTGCTATATCTGTGAAATACAGGCATGTCAAGAAGAAGTATGACAAGTTTGCTTTCCAAGCACAAAACCACACACAGTACTAAGATGGTCAGCAATGGAAACATGGTTCTCCATCGTGCATTGTACATTTCTTACTGCAAGCCAGAAATTTCCCTATTTATAAAATAGTGTTGGAAAATTCTTGAGTGAGAAAAAAGAACAGAAAAAAACAAGGCTGAGGTTTTTGGACAATCAGATTTAATAAGTATCTCCATTGTACATGTGCACCCAGACCTCAAAGAGGAATGAAATTACCCATGAAGGAAAAAAAAAAAAAGCCCAGAGTCATGGAGTCATGGCTCAGTGGTTTTGAAACACTGTCAACAAGATGAGTAAGTGTTGTTCTGTAAAACTGAAGACAAAGGATGAAAGGCAAGCTGCAACTCAGGAGGACGTAACTCAGGAGGACAAGGAAAAATTTTACATAACTAGAAGGTTCAGCCCTTATAAAATCCTGAAAATATTACAATAAACTTCTGATAATTTTGATGTCTGAGTAGAGAGTACATTTTGTAGGACACGCGTATAATGGCTGCTCAGAACTTCAACTCTCAGGAAATTGAGGGGGAATCTTTAATCAACAAAGGAAGACATTTGATCTCTTACGTATCTTCTCAACTGAGCACAAACTGCAAAACTGTACATGACAAGAAATTCATGTGCCATCTTTGTGGTGCCAGGACACAAGCCTCTGAGGGTTCAGCACTGAGGTACATTTCAGCCTCTACAACATTGCTCAGACAGTATGTTTTAAGTTGTTTACAAGACAGTAATTTACAGAATTTGAGAGTGTTTCCATGATGAAAATGTGCTGGAGAAGGAAAATGCTTCCTGTCCCAGAGGGGAGAACACAGAATAGAGGGAAAGTCTGGGCAGGATAACACACAGTGGAACCTACACCACACTGTTCTCTGTCTTACTAAAACTGGATGCTTTACTTCTTAAATAATATCTACAATATGCAGAGATAAAACATGAATTATCATGAGAAAATTCAGTCTGAAGCCTCTGATCCAAGAGATCTCAGGCTACTGTTAATAAAACATTCCTAGAATTTCTCTAAAATTCTAGGTGACAGTTTTTTAACTCAAATATAATATGTCCAAGACAAACAAAATCTGAACGCATTTTGACAAGCACAAAGGAATTGATCACAGAAATAACAAGAGTGGTTAGGTAGAAGTTACTGTGGCTTGAGGACAGCTGTTTTGCAAAGTCCAGAACAGAAGGCTCAGATTACTCGCATCCAAGTATTTTGAAAGACCAAGCAGGGGATCTGATAAACCATTACTTTTCACGTACAGTACAAGATCCAGAGGGAAAAAAAAAACCCAAACCTTTAAAAATAGTCATTAATCACTTGAATTACTTAACACTGATGTTGGGGGATTCTCTGTCTCAAGATACTGTAAAATTGAATTTCTTCCTATTTTAAAATCAAGTTTTGATTTTTTTTCTAAAAGATCCCATGCTAACTCTTGAGAAATCAAAGTGGGAGGTCAGACAGCACAACACGTTTGCTTATGTGTGCAATAAGTCAAACTACATCATGTCAGAAAGGTCTCTTCTTCTGTCCTTTAAATGTATGAACCTGGGAACTGTGATACAGAAGAAATGTAGCCTTTTAAAAGATATTATTTTCTTACTAATAAATACTTATAAGAATGCATAACCCATTCTGTTTAAACCTGAATTTAAATCTAAATGCTGGTTCTACTGATATCAATGGGGGAAAAAAATCCTACTTAACCTCAGGAGGGCAACATTTCTTCTTTCATTGTGGTTTATACTCATTTTTTGAAAGCGTGGCTCTGAATATTGCATGTACACTATATGTCAATTGGCCCCATCACTAGGCACCAGTGGGAGTCTGAGTGATATAGAAGTTTCTCAAAATGTAATAAATGAACTCATTCATCTTGGGACATCCTTTTTCTCTCCCTCCCTACGTGTGTGTCAGTGGTGCAATATTTGTCTCTTAACACTTGCAGTGGAGAACTAGCCAAAAGTTACACGCAGCCAGCAAAAGCCATTTCAGAGTTGGGAAGGGAAGCAGGTGTACACTGAAAGGGAGAAGGGCACAGCGTCCTGCAGCAGTGCAGACACAAGAGAGAAGACCAAAAGACTGGATACCTCAAAGCTGCCTGCAGCTGTTCTCATGAATGGGCCAGACAAGCGAGCACGCACAGCTGGCTGCTGCAGGGGGACGGACAGCAGCACCAGTTGCAGGTCTGCGGCCCAGATCTAATGTTCAGGGGGTTTTAACATGAGTTCCTACGAATCAATGCCAAGTTTGCAGTGATACCAGGCAGCAGTGCTTGGGCTTGTGTTTGAAAATCTCAACACCTGAAGTGATAAATTTCAGTGGGGAGTTTCTCCGTACGTTGTTGAACTGCTGCCTGTAGCTCAGACAGTACATCTGGGCCACGGATGATGGTACTGCACTTCTCTTCTTGGTGTCTTGGTTCCTGTGGGGTATTGTGATTATCATAGCAACACACAACTCTGCCCCTGTTTTCTAATTCCAAACATATAATGGTTTGGTCTACGTTTTCCTTGCATTCTTTTGGTCTGCCATCATGGTTACATTCATTTACCTAAGACACACAGTTTAGCAATTGTGAGATGTTTCTCCATTCCACTCTACGCACCTCTGCTCATTCTCAAATCATTGATAGATTATAAACTGGGGGATGGGGTCGTTGCCATCATTTCCCTGTCCCTCTATGTAACAGAAATCACAGTGCTGCCCTAAATTAATCCGTGGAGGTACATTTTTTTTAGTTGTCATTTTCCAGTAAACAGCAGAACCACTTTGAAATTTCATCTGTGTCTTGTAGTATGGTACATAAACACATGCTTTTCTCTGTCACCTTTACAGACCTTTTAGAAGAGATCAATAGACCCCACGAATTCTTAAGTACAGCTTGAAACTACTTGACTGGTTTTAGGAAAACATCAAATCTTACCTTTCAAATTTTCAGTGATGAAGAATATACAACTTCGATACTTCCATGGCTTTCTACACTGAAAAGTATGCCTTCTATTTCTAATTTTAATTTGTCTAACTCTAACTTTCACCTTGATATGTCATTGTCCACTACACAGAATAGCCTTCTAGAATCAATACCCTGCCTCCGGGAGGTAGCTGTGACCCCTCTGATTTTCTCCTTGACAAGCTAAATGGCTTGTGATTTTTAAGCTTTTCCCTGAATGGCATGTTTCTCAATCTCTAACCAATCCTGTGGTTTTCCTCTCAGTGTTTTTCACTTTATCATGGTTCTTTTTTAGACTGTATTCACAGGAACTGGATGCAGCAGTCTAATAATAACAGAAGAAAGCATCATGCCCCTACTCTTACTGATATAGAATCATAGAACCATAGAATAGTTTAGGTTGGAAGGGACCTTTAAAGGTCATTTAGTCCAACCCCCCTGCAATGAGCAGGGACATCTTCAACTAGATCAGGTTGCTGAGCCCTGTCCAACCTGACCTTGCATGTTTCCAGGGATGGGGCATCTACTCTACTACCTCTCTGGGCAACCTGGGCCAGTGTTTCACCACTCTGGTTGTAAAAAATGGCTTCCTTATATCTAGTCTAAATCTACCCTCTTTTAGTTTAAAACCATTACCCCTTGTCCTGTTGTAACAGGCCCTGCTAAAAATTTGTCCCCATCTTTCTTATATTCCTCTCATTAAATAAACATCCAAGTATCCCCAAGATAATGCACAAAGATCTTGGGGTTTGCTACTTAATCACCATATTTCCAATGTTCTAAGGTGTGGACACACAGCACATCTGTGTTCCATGGACACACTGTATGACACTGGAGCATCTCTCAGCCAACAAATGATAACTGAGAGGGCTACAGCCCATTGACTTTCTTGATAATCCACCCCCATAATTTTTTCTGCATCAGTGCTCTCTATGATCAACCACTTTATCCAGTAACTATAAATGTATTTGTTCCTTATGCTCTCTCCATAGTGAAGAGAAACTGGACCATCCAGAAAACAATTTATCCCAGCACAACTGCCTAAAACCGCTGGGCTAGAGTGCCCTCTGATGGGTATCCAGTGGTCTCCACGAGCAATGAGAACCTATGTGACTGGCTTACACCAGGCACTTTCAGAAGACTTAAATGAGGTGAGATGGATGCCACAGGCACTGGGTTGTGCTGCCATTGGTAATTTTAAAGCATAAGCTGTGCCAGGGCTCAGCTTTACAGTTCTACCCAGTATCTACACGTCTATCTCCATATAACACCATCACTATAAATCAGCCTACTACTCCCCCAAGGTTTTTGTCATCTGTAAATGTCATGAGTAATGACTGCTTTTTTCCCAGGTCATTGTTGGAAATGCAAATCAATGCAGAAGCGAAAAATTAGCCTAAATGTGGCTCTCACACAAAGAATCCATTTAATAACGTTTCCTTTTTTAGTAAACATTTTTAAACCTGTCATTTAACAAGTTTTGAAAACATTTAGTATGCATGACTTTCATTTCATATGATTCAAATTGTGTGGTACCAAGTCAAATGCCTTACGAAAGCTGTAATTTGATGCTATTCTGTTTGTCAACCAGATTTCCAAGTTAGTTAGCATGATAAGATTTTCTAAGTTGATTAGCATTAATTTTTTTCCTTTTAATTTGTATTAATTGAGTCTCATATCAACTGTTACATTATTTTATCAGGATCTCAGTCAGCTGACAGATTTGTAATTAACCTAGGTCATCACACTTATAGATCAGTATGTCCTTTTATGTAGTAACCATGATTTGCTGTAGGTCTTCATATAGAAATCACATGATGCTTTAAATTATCCCCAACCCTTACAATACAGATTAGCCAATGTACTAGAATGTTCTCCAGAACGTGAAGATCTAGTGACCTACTCATAAAACTGAGCATAATCCAAACTTCTCATCCTTTGGCATGGGGTTCTATGACACCTTATGATAAAGATAGTATTTTGCTTTGTAGTGGGTTTAGCGCTTTTTAAAGTGAATTCAGAAGCTGGAGCAACAGCCATTAAAATGCAGGCTTTTTTACAAAGGTCTACTAATGCACGTCAGTCTTGCTGCTCTACCCCAAAATCTTTCTGTATACCTGTACATCAAATGGAAAAAATCTGGGATTTTTTTTTACACTGGACTAAAATAAATATCTGATAATTGATAGAACAAGGCCTCTGTTTGAAACCCCACAGTAATATTCCCTGGCTGTTTTCTGACCTGAGAAAAAGACTCGTCCCTTCTGCTACAAAAATATTTTTGGCTTTAGAAGAAAGATGGCAGCATCCCATGCTTTGCACAGGGAGGAACAGAAATGTACCGTGAGTGTATGATAGGATTTATACATAGTTCCTCTTGATATATATCACAGCCATTGGTGGTGGAATCCAGTTGCCTGTTTTCATCACTGTCTCATTTACAAGGCCCCATGCTGTTTTGCTTGAGAGTTCTCTAAGCAACAAGTACCTCTGCTTGCAGAAACAGGAATTTCATCTTACATGCCACAGCAGTATGTACTCTTTTAAAACNACGTCTATCTCCATATAACACCATCACTATAAATCAGCCTACTACTCCCCCAAGGTTTTTGTCATCTGTAAATGTCATGAGTAATGACTGCTTTTTTCCCAGGTCATTGTTGGAAATGCAAATCAATGCAGAAGCGAAAAATTAGCCTAAATGTGGCTCTCACACAAAGAATCCATTTAATAACGTTTCCTTTTTTAGTAAACATTTTTAAACCTGTCATTTAACAAGTTTTGAAAACATTTAGTATGCATGACTTTCATTTCATATGATTCAAATTGTGTGGTACCAAGTCAAATGCCTTACGAAAGCTGTAATTTGATGCTATTCTGTTTGTCAACCAGATTTCCAAGTTAGTTAGCATGATAAGATTTTCTAAGTTGATTAGCATTAATTTTTTTCCTTTTAATTTGTATTAATTGAGTCTCATATCAACTGTTACATTATTTTATCAGGATCTCAGTCAGCTGACAGATTTGTAATTAACCTAGGTCATCACACTTATAGATCAGTATGTCCTTTTATGTAGTAACCATGATTTGCTGTAGGTCTTCATATAGAAATCACATGATGCTTTAAATTATCCCCAACCCTTACAATACAGATTAGCCAATGTACTAGAATGTTCTCCAGAACGTGAAGATCTAGTGACCTACTCATAAAACTGAGCATAATCCAAACTTCTCATCCTTTGGCATGGGGTTCTATGACACCTTATGATAAAGATAGTATTTTGCTTTGTAGTGGGTTTAGCGCTTTTTAAAGTGAATTCAGAAGCTGGAGCAACAGCCATTAAAATGCAGGCTTTTTTACAAAGGTCTACCAATGCACGTCAGTCTTGCTGCTCTACCCCAAAATCTTTCTGTATACCTGTACATCAAATGGAAAAAATCTGGGATTTTTTTTTACACTGGACTAAAATAAATATCTGATAATTGATAGAACAAGGCCTCTGTTTGAAACCCCACAGTAATATTCCCTGGCTGTTTTCTGACCTGAGAAAAAGACTCGTCCCTTCTGCTACAAAAATATTTTTGGCTTTAGAAGAAAGATGGCAGCATCCCATGCTTTGCACAGGGAGGAACAGAAATGTACCGTGAGTGTATGATAGGATTTATACATAGTTCCTCTTGATATATATCACAGCCATTGGTGGTGGAATCCAGTTGCCTGTTTTCATCACTGTCTCATTTACAAGGCCCCATGCTGTTTTGCTTGAGAGTTCTCTAAGCAACAAGTACCTCTGCTTGCAGAAACAGGAATTTCATCTTACATGCCACAGCAGTATGTACTCTTTTAAAACAAAACAAAACAAAACAAAACAGAACAAAAATACAAAACAGAAAAGAACCCCCCCAAAAAAAACCCAGAGCGCTGAGAAAACCTCAGTTCTATGCCCTGGTCAGCTTGAGGAAGTTTAAACTTACAGTCTTTATCAAGCCAGGGAGCACATCAGCCAAACAGCTGTGGAGTGTTTTAGGTGAAAGCCTGTTCCACTCTCGTGTCAAAGCGGGACCTGTGCAGACAGGGAGGCATGGGGCCAGAAAGACACCAGATGACTCTAGCTCCAGACCCAGCTCTTGGGAAGATGTAAGAATTTTATATGAGAAAATGTATACAGGTATAGCTGGGTACAGAACAGCCTCAGAAACTGTGCCCTTTCTTGAATGAGTTATGTGACTGCTCAGACACTGCAAAACACCTTTTGTCTGCCTTCAGAGTGGAAGATAATCTGTACCGCCTTCTTTTCCTCCCCCAGTGCTTTAGAACGGCCACTGCATGCCCCCAAGGGGAAGCCGTTACCAGTCCCAGCTCCCTGAACGAGGGCCTGAGGGCACTGAGAAAGGAAAGACTTCACCAAGGGGTTGTGGTAAAGGTCAGGGTATTGACCACCTCCTTTTATCTTAAAAGGTACCTGCACTTAGGAGAGAGCTAGGTAGCTGGGATTCTATTGATGCTTTCTGTCAGTTCCTTGTAATGTAATTGGAAAGAGGCAGACACATGGACTGGGTGAACAGAAGACATCTTCAGAGCTCCCCCTATCTTTGTTTGCTGTGTCTCCTTTATTTGACTTTCTGCTTCTATTAGGATGACTGGATTGGCCACCTTCCCTCTGTTTGTCCAGTTTCCCCCCTGAAATGGGCACCTAAAGTATAGGCACATCTGCTCACAAATGAAGCACTGTTGGAGCCTTTCCATTATCTACCACATGGGAGCAGGATTAGGTTCGCTGTCGGTTTTGGGGAACATGAGAGCAACAAAGAACGATGAATTATGCATAACAGAATTGCACCCTACTGGTTCCTTAAGACATACAAGATGTTTCAGTCCCATTGTCATCCTAACATGCTCTTGGAGAAAATGTTTCATACAGCCAGAGGCAGTCCTCTGAGTGTAGCACGGCTCATCCGATATTCCTGATACGGCACCGTATCGACATTCTTCTACTCGTGAGGTGTTGTTTCATGTTGTTAAAGGTCTTGGCAGCATGTTACAATTTGTTGGACTGGCTAAGACTACATGAAATGTCTTAAGAAATAAACTTGAGTAGGTAAGGATTTATTAGACAACTGTTAAAACCTGACTGTTTTTTCTATGTCTTCACTTGATTATTTTCATTGCAGCTAATGGAAGGAAAAAAAAAAAAAGAGTATTAAAACAGCAATCTGATCACAGTCCTCACATACCTTTGGTTTAGACCTAAACTCTTCCAGGCAGTAATACAATCTCTTAATAGCGGACCCAATTTAATGAGGGTCTAAATTAGTAGGAACTACTAACTTTTTATGAAAAGCTTTGGATGGTGCTTGGCATGATGGAAGAGCCCCTATATTTCTCCCAGGCACAACTGCGTTTAAGGTTCACCCAAGGTGTTCTCACCGGTTATTCCACCGACTCCCCTCACCCACCTTGGTGCAACTCACGGATTTGAGTCCTTCCAGCCCAAGGGACAACCTTTCCGTGGCCACCGCGGGCCCGAGGGCGACGGGACACGTGGGTGCGCGGCCTCTTTGCCGGCGGGGGAGCCCCTGGCAGACGGCTCCCACCGGGCCCACCCGCCGGGAGCCGGGCAGGTTCACGCCGCACGACCAGCACCCCCCCCGCCACCGTCTGCGGCCGGTAGCGCACGG
>VUYV01000697.1:0-154117 GCA_008711295.1 Anarhynchus alexandrinus | reverse complement strand
CTGCGAGGTGGGGGCACAGCGCTGCGGGCGAGGGGAGGGGGCGGCCGCCCGGCCCGGCCCGGCCCGGCGAGTTCTCACCTTTGCCGAGTTGGGGCGGCCCCAGAGAGGCAGCGGCAAGTTCAGCACGCAGGAAGTTTGGCGGCAGCTCCGAGAGTAACTCGGCAGCCGTGACTGCTCTTTCGGGTGGTGTGGGGTTTTTTTTTGTTTTGGGGGTTTTTTTCGTGCCTTTTTTTTTTCTTCCCCCTCCCCTGCGTACAACTGCCCCAAACACACAAGCAAACCCGCAACAACAACCACAAAGTCCGGGGGAAGGGGGAGAGACAGCAAGAGAGAGGGGAGCACCCTCGGCGGGGAGAGCCGCGTTTCTTCGCAGAGCCGCGGTCCCGTCCACAGCGGATCCCAATGCAACTGCTCATCCTCCTCCTCCTCTACGCTGTCGTCTGTGCGAACTTCTGCAGCCGTCAGGGCACCACTGCCCCTGCCCAGAGCGGATCTATAAAAGCCTTGCGGTCCTCCAACATCAGGCGCGATGGTGAGTGTCCCTCTCTCTTCTTTACTCCCCAGGGCTGCGTTGGCAGAGGAAGCCCCCAGCCCGCAGCGCGCCCCGAGGGCTGCCGTGTCCCCCCACCCCTTGCCCGGCAGCGGGGACCGCGTCCCCGGAGGCGGGCGGACACACACACACACACCTGTGCGGGCGGGGGTCCCGTCCCTGGGAGGCCGGCGGGGTCGGCCGTGGGGGGAATCAGCCCGGGGGCGTGTGGCCAGGTGGCAGGAGGGAGGTGTGGGCTGAGGGGGCGGCTCTGCCCGGCGGCTGCTCCTCCGGGCGGTCCCAAACTTCTCAGGGCAACTTCGAGGAGGTTTCCCGGCGGCCGGCGGTGGCCCCTGCCTCCCCTTCGCCCCTCGACAAAGCGGGGTGCCCGCTGCCAGCTGCCGCGGAGGGCACCGCGCGGCGCCCCTCGGCACCCGCGGCGACACCCCGTCTCCTTTGTGTCCCCCGGGGGCAGTGCGGGGAGGGCGGCGAGTTTATGGCGGCCGCGNGCCTCAGGGGCGCTGGGCGGGAGCGCGGCTCCTCTCCCGGCCTCTCGCCGCTTTCGGACCCTGCGAGGGCTCTCGGGGCGCCGTCCTCCTGGTGGAGGACCGCCTGGGCGGGAGGGTCTGGGCCCGGGGCTGGGCGTCCGGCCGGGTCTGCGGGGCAGCGCCCCACGACGGCTGGCCTCGTCCCTTGTGGCAGGAGTAGGATGCTCAGTGATGGCGAGCACCACGGAGGGCAGCTGTGGGGTTTCGAACAATGCCCGCCTGGGAGGAAGGGTGGTTTCAGTCTTCGTGTTTGAGCTCTGGTGCATTTCCCGTGAGGGAAATGTTGAGGTCCCATCGAGGGACCTTCCCCTGTCGAGGTCCCGCCGAGGGACCTTCCCCCATCGAGGTCCTGTGGCACAGCTGCCTGGGACAGAAGCACCTCAAGTGAGCGTGGCCGTGTGCTGTGGCCCCGCGGTGAGTAAATGTGGAGGCTGTGTAAAAATAGCACCACTGCGGTTCACCGCTGGCATCCCCATGTTTGTGATTAAAGATCAAGAGGTCTTTGGGTTTGGGCCGGGCGATGAGCCTCTGGTTGGGGAGCAGGCTGTCGCGTTCTGGCGTTGCGTTCTGAGGGCACCGCGGAGGAACTGCTTCGGCACGTTGCGACGTACCTTCTTGCAGAGCGAAGTGCAAGTTGTTCTCCCTGAAAATGAACAGACTTAAGTTCAGTCTTCAAGTTAACGTCTTCCAGTTGCCAGAAGTTATATATTTTATAAACCCTTTTCAAAAACCCAGTCACTTGAGCCATTTCCAAGACTGTACTCTGCATTTGCCAGTGTTTATTTTTCAGCATGTATACAATGTGTGTAATGGGTATACAGTTGATTTAGGAAGATGTTTTTGTTTCAGCTTTGGATCTGCACTGAACTTAATAATCTTTTGTATGCCCTTCCTAGTCACTGAAAGAAGGCACAGAGAAGGTGAAGAGCCTTTTTCTTAGAATTGAGATAGCGAGTCTGGAAACAAGACAGAATTGCAGTTCCTTCTGTCTCAGAAGTCAAATTTAATCTAATAAAAAATGCATGTGTTTGTAATAAAAGCGTACATCCAGTATTTCTGTTTCATCCTTTAAAACTATTGTGTATTTTATCAAGCTTCATGACTTGTTAGCCTGTCGTCTTAAACTTCATGGGAGAACTGAGACCATCTCTGAACTAAGCTAAGCAAGTTTCCTCGCAAGTCAAACTCCAAACAAGCTTTTTCATGGAAAACTGCAGTGATTTACTTAGAACTTCAAAATGTGTTTTACTCTGATCTTCTCTGTAGAGTCAGCGAAGAAATGAGCAACCCCTAATATAAATAAAGTTTTCAGCTTACAGGCAGTGTGACGGGTGTTTTACTCCGCAGAAGAAGACTTCCTGTGGTGAAACTGCTTCTTGGAGTGATGAAGAGAACAAGCCTATGTGAAATGATTAGTTAATTGCTCTTTTCCTAGCTGTGATCATTTAATGTTGTGATTAAGCTTTGTACCTTTAAAATTGTTTTCCATGACTTCTGGTGGCTGAACTTTCTGGGTACTGGGATGGACTGGTACCGGGATGGACTGGTACCAGGGCTGTTCGAAAGCGGCAGATCCATATGAAATTCCATGCTACCTTTGATCCTCTGTGGGCTATATGCTCGTCGGGTCTGCAGCCGTATAGGCATAGTGAAATGCACCCACGCCGAGGTCAGGCACCTCTGCAGTCCTTTAGTGGATGTTGTCCACGTACTGAGGAGGTAACACACCTTTAGGAAGACCACATGCAGACCCCTAGCATGCTGCAGCCTTGCCCTCTTCTTGTGCTTGGGAATCCTCTTGCTTTTTCTCTGCAAAGGACAGTGTGTTCTGGTGTGGCCAGTGGAGCTGGGCATCGGGTCACAACATCTAAAGCAGGTCAGCTGCTGATCAGCCTGATTTTACTTGGATGAACCAAACTGTTGCTTGGGTTTGTTGACCAAAGATCTATATTTGTGCAGTCAAAGGTTATGAGCTGTATTCCAAATGTTCCATGCATGTGATGAGCTCACAAGCAAAGTGTTTAGACCATAGTTGGCTGTAGGCCACTAAAAGTATTTCTGTCTTTTATAATTTTCAGTAGTGTTTGTGTCTTGTTTTGGTCTGAAGCGCTGATATGGAATAGCATTAAAGACATGTGGGTTGCATTGTTGAGTGAGACACTATTTTTTTGCTTTGTAAATATTTGCAGACATGACAATACGGAATAGGATCTAAGAGCACAGAATACACTGGGGGTAATATGTTCCAACAGTCTCTCTCAAAATGCACAGCAAGGATAAAAACTTGTATTATGTCCTACATTGATGATCATGATTATTATATTGTGGAATTAAGAGAGATACCAAAAAGGAAGCAAGGTCTGTTCAGCTCTTTAAAAAAATATTGTATCTTGGCAAGTCCAAGACCACCTGCACATTTTATTAAAAGAGAAAACAATCCTTTGGGTTCCAGTAACAAAAAGTTACCTCCAAGTGGGATAAACTAGTGATACTGCATGTACAGAGCTTTAATATGGAGGCTTGGCCTTGCTTCTGCCCAGAACAGACCTTTATACCGTGCATGATTCAAGATTGCCTTTCTTCTTTTAGGCTAAAAGAGATTGGCCCATTTTTAATTGCTCTTAAGACTGAGATTGCTCTGGGAAGAAATCTATAGATGAAGGGCAGCAGATACAAAAAAAGTGCTATTTAATGACTACCAAACCTAACCAGACTGTGCTTCCTGCTGAAGATATTAAGAATATAAATAACCTGCTTACAAGACATCCTCTTGTCCTAGTGGAAGGACGGGCATTGATGATTCAGCTGTCCAGTGCAGCACTAATCAATTTTTGAAAGTGTCCTGGAGATGCCAGCCACATTTATAGCACATGTAGTGGTATTTACTTAAAGTGTTTATTAATGCCATTACCTGCTAAAGTCTTTGAAGTTCATCAGAATAATGGGCTTCCAGACGCTTCTATTGTTCTCTTTGCCTCAGTTTCCCAATTTGCAGTATGCAGGTAATACTACCTAATTACAAGAAGTCTGATACTTTGTTTCTGCTATTTTGGTTGTTTATGTGTACTTGGAGATGAAAAATGGAGATGAAAAGTGCTAAGTAATATTTACTGCGTAGTGTCTAACCGAAACATGAATTGCTCATTCTTATCTGTTACTGAACAAACATCTGTATGAATGCTCAATCTAGGAAAGTATGCCTAGTCTGTATGCTCAGACTATGCATCACTATACATATTTTAAACTTGAAAATCCAAAGTTTAAAGAAAAGGCAGAACAGAACAGACAGCATAGTGTCAAATAATTTTTAGTATGTAAACAAGTGAAAGCCATGGAATCAGTATCTTCTGATGTGGATTTGAAACCATAACATCAGACAACTTAAGATAAGATTCTGGGCTCTTGCGGTTTTCATTTTGAATCCAAAAAATTAGGAATTTCCAAGCTTCGGTTTGCTTGTGCACCACCAAAATACAAAGGAAAATTGTACTTTACCATTCTGGGGAAATGGGAGCAGCTTTTGGCTCTTTGATGGCCTGTCCAAAGGAATGTGTGCCATTAACTCTACCCTCCCCTTCCCTGTGTCGGCCTGTGCCTAAGCACAGGGAAAAACGTTTGATGATTTGGGCAGTATTATCTCACCTGATAGGTGTTAACTGTCTAGTCTTGGGAAAAGACATAATTGGGGGTTTCTTTCCTATCACTTTTAAATGGCTCTTGCATCACTAGTGGTATAGGAACCCCAGTTTTGGAATGCATTTATTGAGTTCTTCTATACCAGGCTTGTATACTTGTTTTTTTCAAAGGACTCTGGTAACATAAAATTGTGCCAACTAGAAAATAGCTAAATTTGCTTTTATAAGTATTATTTTCTTGACTGTTTTTGAAGGTTTTGTAAAAAAATGTGTATTTCAGGCATCATGAGATTAAAAAAAAAAACGACTTGGTAATTTACCCGTAGTAATGCACTTTGGTCTACAATTGTTAACTTTGATGTGTCTCTTATCTGTATAATTAACTGTTTGGACTGAGGTATCAAAGGATATTACATGAGAATTCCAACCCTGACTCAGCAGCGAGCAGCATGGAGGAATTCTCCAAAGGAGCTTTGAAACATGTTTTATCAGGCAGATGTATATCACATAGTGAAAGTCACTTCACTTATGAGGTCTCCAGCCAGTCTCTCAACACTTCTTGTTTGTTTTTTTAAAAATGTATTTGTATGAAATTTAATTAGGCTAGTTAATTCTTAAAAAGAGAAGATTTGATAATTGTATTGCTTTGATTCTTAGAAATGGAACACTGCTGAATATTCTAAAATAATTTATTTTTTCACCGTGGTACCACGGGGGGGTTGTGGTTTATAGAACACCTAGGAATAGGCATAAATAGGAAACTCATGGGGAATCATTAGTGCAATCGCATTCTTCATGTCCTTAACTTTGAGCATCTTTATAGTTCCATTACAGTCAAGGGGACTGGTCCTGCAGGATTCTGCGATAACGAAGCTCATAAGTGGGACAGTGTCCAGTTAAAGTAACTATATCTTACGATTTAGCAAGAGTACAAGTATTTGCAAAATTTGTCAAATATTCTGTTAAAGTAAAAAAAAAAATATAATGCATATATATCATAGGCATGAATATTATGTACGTGCATACACAGAATGAACATATATTTTATCTTTTCTATATTATGTAATATAGGCTATTATATGTGCACATATATGGTACATAAATCAGAGGACACAAGGGCAGGCAAATGAGACTAAGCACACAATATAATTGGTTCCAAATTAGCTTTAAAATCGTAGAAATATTGTACCCAGGGAATTTTTTTTAGAATACTAACACCCACCCCCAGCCCCCCTTGTTGAATGTAACTTTCCCCATGTTTAATGTAACTTTTTGAAGTCCCAGTTGAACAATGAACTGTTTGACAAATATTTGAGCCTGACTATTTGAGGTAGTTAAGATCCTCTTTACATGATGTTGTTAGGTGTGTAATTTATGGGATTTGGGTTGAAAGCAACAGTTTTGTTTAAAAATGTTTATCAGTTTTCCAGGTTGCGAGTGGAAGTTCTGAAAGTAATTTACGTGTGATTAATATTTTTACTAAGTAAAAAGGAATTTATAGGACAAAGGATTATAGAAAGCAGAAATTCTTTCAACAAAATAATGTATAAATTTACTACATCTGTCACTCCTTCTTTAAAGTGGGTATAAATATTACATATGAGGAACAGATCTGCAAAATGTGTATTAGCAAGAAACTCCTTTGGGGAACAGTAAATTAGAGGGACAGGGAATGGCTTTCATTTCATACCTCTAACAGTACTATGTATACAAAAGGTGCAACAGAAGTTTGTATGTTTTATGCTCCAGTCTTTTCATATGGATAGTCTTGCTTGTGTTAAAATATATCTGCAGCAAATTACAGACTGTTCTCTTTAACAGCAAATAAAATATGTTACAGGACTGGCTCTGAACACAGGAAAAGTAGGCAGCTGCCTGCTGCCTGCAATATCAGAGTCTAAAAGGCTTCAAAATGTCCAGCTCCTTGTTGCCTCCAGAGCAATAATGATGACCTCCAGAGGTCCCTTCCAGCCTCAACGATTCTGTAATGGCACCTACTGCAGCTGACAGAGGGGTGGCGATGGGTGGAACACATCCTTCCCAGAAGCAGTGGTCGCCTTTCCCGTCTTCTCCATATCCCTCTCCCTCTTACCCACTCTTCCTTCTCCCATGCACAGCAGTAGCAGGAACATGAAGTCTGGTTCTCCCGCATCTCTGGGCCCAGCTGTGTCCCTTCTCTTTGCTTTCCTCCTCCATTCCTTGCGTAGCAACGTTCAGTTTTGCCTACCCAGCTGAGAAACCTTGAGTTAGCTCTCAATATTCATAGCATGTTCCCAACCGTGGAGAAGGGCTGTCTGCCCCTGCCTGCTCTGGCTTTTGTGGGCCTGCAAGGATTTGACACTAGGATATTAAATGAGTGCTAAGAAATACCATGAAGGCTCTGTGTTGGCATTCTCTGTAGTAAGAATTTGCCCACTAATGCAGGAAAATTTAGTAGTACTCCTTTTAGTTAGTTGATTGTAGCTGTATTCAAGAATTGCCTCCAAAAATCCTGCTATTATATTTATGAGGCTGATTACATTATACCACATTTTGGATGAAAGAGGCCACTTACATCGCTGCTTCTGGTGAGGAACTCTTGGCTAAAATACTGGCTTGTGTTAGGTTACTTGGCAGTTTGTTTCAAATTAATCTCCTGTTTACAAAGCTAAGGAAATGTCCTGTTTACAGTGTCAAACTGGCTAGTTTTTCTTTTGGGAGTTTGCATTTGGCTCTAATATTTTTGGTAGTGAATAAATCCTACATGATCTCGAGCTTCCTATTGTACTTGAGTAATCTTCAGTTTCATGCTTCCTTTTTGATCTGTGTCCCACGCTGTGAAGGCCAACATCCCGTATTTCTGCTTTGGCAGTCAGAGCTCTGCATACTTGGAGATGGTGCAGGAGGACACACTTATACCTTCTGTGCAGACTTCCTGCCAATGTATTTTAGCCCTGCTGTGCATTAGGACTTGATGATATTAGACCCTGTAAAAATATTTATTAAACACTAGGTCCATGAAAAACTTGAAAAATACCCATCTTGACCTTCATTGCACTGAAAATCAATGACAAAACTTCCATCAGCTCTCGCTGCAGCAAGGTCTGGCTCGCAGTTTAGATGAATTAATACAGGATAAAAGAAAATGCTTAGGAATTAAGTGACAAGTTTGTTGTAGAATCATAGAATCATTTAGGTTGAAAAAGACCTTTAAGATTATTGAGTCAAATTGTTAACCTAACACTGCCAATTCCACCACTAAACCGTGTCCCAAAGTGCCACATCTACACGTCTTTCAAATACCTCCAGGGATGGGAACTCAACCACTTCCCTGGGCAGCCTGTTCCAATGCTTGACAACCCTTTTGGTGAAGAACTTTTTTCCTAATATCCAATCTAAACCTCCCCTGGCATAACCTGAGGCCATTTCCTCTTGTCCTACCACTTGTTACTTGGGAGAAGAGACCGACCCCCACCTCGCTACAACCTCCTTTCAGGTAGCTGTAGAGAGCGATAAGGTCTCCCTTCAGCCTCCTTTTCTCCAGGCTTAACAACCCCAGTTCCCTCAGCTGCTCCTCATAAGACTTGTGCTTCAGACCCCGCACCAGCTTTGTTGCTCTTCTTTGGATGTGCTCCAGCACTTCAATGTCTTTCTTGTAGTGCGGGGCTTATGTAGGTGAGCTTTACAATACTCAGAGTTAAGATATTCAGTTAGTGTCCATGCACAGGTAAAACCCAGATGCTTTGCACTGATAGAGATGAAGGGGTAACTGTTGTAGTTACAGATTGCATGGCAAAAGTACGGAACAAAGCCTCGTGGGTTCTGTGTGTCCGGCTGCTTTTTCTTCTATACTGACAACCTTATGTGTCATCCACAGGATATCCTACAAGAGACTTCAGCTGCAGCATATTTCTAGACAAGACCTTAAGGAAACCTGTCAGTATTTTTCAGTGTCTTGCATTGTTTCTGTTTGTTTTTTAGTTTTAAAGAGGCTCCAAGTGTAATATGCGTGGGGTTTTGTTATTGTTTCTTCTTGGATCAGTTGCAGAAGATTTTTCTCATAGTTGAATGTATTTCTGATCTGATGTGACTCACAATAAAAGTGGATTGAGGATAAAGCAGAAACCCAGACTGGTTAGAGAGAAGGAATAAAAATAGGTACACAGAATGTTGATTACCAGAAGCACTGTGGAATTTGGAAACTCTTTATGTACTGTTGTGCCCTTATTTTTTCAACTAGGAATTTGCTTGAAAGATAAATCCTTTGCTTTGGCAAACCAGTGACAGATATGTTGCATGAAAATGGAAAGTAGGTGTTAATAGTGTCTTTAGATTCTTTGTGGAAATGGACAAACACGGCTTCTTAATCAGGATGTCTCAGCAGGGATGAACACTGATAGGAGTGATTTCACTAACACATCCAGATGTCAGTGTAAGGGTTTAAGACCTCATGACAGAAGCCTGCAGAGAAATTGCTGCTTTGAAATCAATGGAAAGCCCCAAAGTTACGGTACTGTTTCTTTTCTTAGATCAGGTTGTAGGCCTGTTCCATCGCTGCTGGAAGTCGCCGTCAGGTTGCTGAATTTTTGGATGCTGGGGATGCTGGTTTGCTTCATTGCTGTCCATGTGGTGTGACCTGGGGCTCCCAGATCCCCATGCCTGCATGTATCACTGCTGTTCTGGTAGGATGAAGAGGGGAAAGATATTCTTTGCTCCTTCAAGCCTCATAATGTCAGAGACCATTTCTTTGCCTGGACAGACTTGGTTTTATTTTCGTTTGTAATTAACAATTGTCACCCAGGAGAGCTTAATGACATGGTATGGATTTCTCACCAGTTCCCATCATTCATTCGATCCTGGAGAGTGGGAGCCAAAGTTAACCTCTTCTTCTAAACAAGAGAGAAAAATTTTGCATCATATGGTAGTGATCTGGCTGCTCTTGGTATATATGTGATCTGCTTTTACATAATTAGCACCTCCAAAATCAGTTCTCTGATGGTGCATACCACATTTACTGCACAGTGCACTCAGTGTCTTGAGTGGTGCCTCTGAGAAATGGGTGCAGCAACAACCCCACCTTTGCAGCACCCCTGCAGGGTGTCTTGGGTCTGTCCGTGGACCTGCACAGCAGAGCCGGGTTTTGGTGTTACATCCCCATCCCTGTACCTGCAGCCTGGCTCCCAACAGACTTCAAGAAAGGAGTAATTCCCTTTGCCACGTGACAACATGGAAACAAGCATCACTCCGGAAAGGAAGCTTGTTTGCACCACAGAGGAACCTCATGCCATACTCCAGTGCACATCTGAGGACTGGTCCTGGACCAGTGTTGTTCCCACAGTGGCAAGCGGAGGAGGATGAGAAGTGGATCAGCATGCTTGTTCAGCCTGCTTTTTCCCCAATCCCCTAACTGGTCACAGCACACGTAGCAGGCCTTCATTGAGCAGTGTTCATGCATTTGGTGACATTTTTCTGTGAGCAGTAACACTATATGCTAATACCTTCTGTGTCACTGTAGAGGTCGAGCCCTGGCAGCTTAGAGAGGCAGAAGTGCCACTCATGGCAGTCATTACATGTGGGCAAAGACTGGAGATCCTTACCAGGGTGCAGCCATCCTTAAAGTGCTGTGGCCTTGCTGCCTGTGCTGTCCCACCTCCCGTCCGCTTTCCTGCTCAGAGTTGCCACCCTTTTTGCAGGCTCAGAGCTGTGTGACATACTGAGGTAAAATAACGGGGCACGTGGATAGCCATTTTGGGGGAACAGAGAATCAAAAACAACAGTGTGATGTCCTGCATAAAAATCAAGTATCTTGGCTCTCACATGCTTGCCTGAAAATAACTCCTGTGCTGTGGGAGTTAAATAGCGGTCTCCTCTCCAGAGAAACCCCAGAACAAAACAGGGAAAGCTGTTATCCTGGGTTTGTTTCTTTGCACGTTCCTTGGGTTTGGTTTCATCTAGTGCATAAGGAAATAGAGGAAGGACATGAAGCAGAAATCATAATGACTTGATATGTCAGTTCAGTTTATTTTTTTGAAGAATGACTTTAAAGGCTTTTTTATCAATATGTGCAGGGTATTTTTCAAGGCTTGCGGGTGCTGCCTTTTATTTTTGTGCAAAGATCTTGTCTCAGGATTTCTCTCTGCAGCCTTACAATGACAGTGCCGTTTCTTCATGCTACTGCTATTTTTTGTGCCATCACCAACTCTTGCAGGAGCTAAAGTCAAGCCTTGTCAGGTAGATTGCTTTTCAGCTTACGTTAGGCAAGCCATTAGTCAAAATATTGACTGAGGAAAAAAAGCGTCACCTGTTTTTGTTATCAGAAGACATACAGAATGTATTTCTATATATGCTTTTGCAGTGAAGTGATTGCAAATTTAAGTGCACATCGTTGTAGTTTTGACAATGTGTTTCTAGCACTTCATTTTCAAAAAGGCCTTCAAAGATGATTGGCCAAACCAGAACAGAAATACCCAGAGCTGCCTTGTTTCTTTCTAGAGAGGAGAGCCAGCCTGGTCACCTCGGGGGGCTTCTGCTTCCCTTCTGTTCACATGGCTAAGACAACCATTTCCTTTGCTTATTTATTATAAATCATTATTGTCGATTTTTAATTTATATTTTACGTTTACTGTGGCTAAAGCAATGCCTGTACTTGGGAGACAAAGCAGCATGAACTCCACAGTATTATCATTATATTGCTGGTTTGATGGTTCTGCCAGTTTAAAATTACCAGATAAAACAGAGGATCCGATGCCAGCATGTGAATCCAGGCAGCTGTGTAAATTGGTTATGACAGAGGTTCTTACCCGTGCAGCAGCAGCTGGCACAGCTTTTCAGAAAGTGTGAGCGGGGCTGCTGAAAGAGCTGGCTAGGAGAAACTCAGGGAGCTCCCATGGGGGACCTGGCTGAGCTTCTGTAAGAAAGCTCCATGCCACATCCAAGATACACTGTGCTTGCTTATGATGGACCCTTATAAAGAGTTCGTACTCGTAATGGTTGCTAATGATTTCACATGGAATGCCCATTTTTTTTCCTGTACGTATGCACCATTTCTGTTAAAAGGTGATAAATTATGACTTCAATGCTGACATCTGAGTCCCAGAAAAACAAAGTTGGGAATAGACTGACAATACTGAAAGCTGAAGATTTCTAGTACCTGTCAAGTCACCACATTTACTACATTGAAAACAAAGCACTGCCCTCACAAACCTTTTGCCAAATATTTGCTCTTATAATAAGGCAAAGGAAAGCAACCAGAAAGAAAGGGAAGAAAAAAGGATTTTAGCAACAGAGACATTTTCATTTCAGTTCTTGCCAGGACAAAAAAACCCAAACAAACAATGTTGCCAGATGACTAAACGTGGGATTAACCTGAAATATATTTTTTAAATTAAATTCAAAGTCACATTAGGCACGAAGTAGGATTCACTACGCAGCCTTGTTAAATGTACATAATAAAGAAAACAGAAGAGCTAAAAAATGTTATCTTTCTTTTTGTTAGATTCATTGTAGGGCCAGACGTAGCAGGAGTAAAGGGTAAAATCATGCAAGTTGAGCATGTGCATTACCAGCCATGCACTGAGTGTCAGAGGGAAGAAGGAGCTGCAGCCCTGCCTTGGTCTCCCAGTTAATCTTTCCCTCGGGTGTACAAACGCAGTTTGTTTTGTGAAACGGTGTCGTTGCAAATAATGGCAAAAAAGGCAGAGAGGTGGAAGAAGTTGGATAGTGTGTTAAGACTATTCTCTACTCCCACCTGAAGTACCTGCTCCATGTCTTGCTAATGAACATGGAAGGGCATCCCCTTGTTTCGGTGAGCACTGGACGGGGTTCCCTCCTGCCTCCTCCCCTCTGTCTGAAGAACTGAAGGCACAGCTTAGCCCTGTGCCCGCAAACAATCTGATATGTCACCAAATTTGACTTTTTGCAGTTCCTCCATGTGGTACTGCAGCTTTTGCTAAGAAAAACAGATGATGTGTTCAATCTCCATATTCCTCACTGAGCCGCGTGGGAGAGAGTCCACGTGCACCTCACGTGGGGCATACATGTCTTTTGCGTCATTTTGTGTCCATGAATGCAATTTTAATTTCCCGTGAAAGATGGACAGTGGGTGTGGATCCCGTCCTCACCTTACTTCCAAGACTGGTTATAGTGCAGTTTTAGTATTGTGTGATTGTGCTCAATTTGTACAAAAGTAATTTACTGTAATTGTGACCTTATTAACGTAGTGTGATTTCAGCTGCTGTTCACCTCTTAGTAATGACTGATAAATAAAATGCTAATCTATTTTACAGCTTTTGTGTTGCAAAAGTTCAGGTATTCAGATGACTTAATTAGCACCTAATTTCCACACGACACTGAATCTGGCAATTTTTAGACATCTTTGCTGAGAGGAATCAAGCTGTTAGTGCCACTGCGGTTTCAGTGAAGTCCATTTTTCTAGTATTAACTGGTGTTCCTGGATTCATACTCTACGGATTCATACTTGACTTCTAGTGGAGAAGAGAAGGAACAGAACTGGTTAAACTATGTATAAAACAATTATGGCTTTTGTCCCTTGTGGTTGGCAGAGGAGAAAGGAATATTACAGAAAACATGAGAGGCAGCGTCTTCATATGTGCTTTCCTCTAGATCTGGTAGCCAGCGACCATCCTGTGTGCAAAGAAACATATGCTTCAGGAATTAAGAGAAAACAGTTTCTGGCATTGTGTCTCACAAATCCATCAGGATCACTCAATCAACACTGGGGCAGCAGCTGATACGTAAATTATGAGTTACTCTTTTATGAGCTCTGTTATCCTCTAGTGGTTATTGTATCTCCCTGTGATTATTCTGGCAACTTCTAAACTAAAATGTAATGAATACACTTCAAACATCTTTGGTTGTCCTCCCCTTGGAGAAATTCTCTGCTGCAAAGGTGATTCAGACTTGCATTCATGCTGCCAGCGATGGGGGTGTTCAGTGGATGTCTTAGGGCTTCTTTGGAGATATTTCTGGTCCCCAGTGCTCTCAAGGATCTAGTTTTGAGACCTTAACCATATTCTGTAACCTCCTGCATCCTATTTTTCTAAGAGAGAAATGGTGGTTCCTGGTCTGTGTGATTCTGTACGTCCTGTGTGAGTAGCAGCTAGTCTATGGAAAAGCAATCAAATGCCATGCAGTATTACTTGATGCCAGAGTAAATATCTGTGTTTCCATAGAGCATTCAAAAGATAATATGCAGCTTCTATGCTGTAACATTTGTGTTTCATTCCTTCGGCTCTTCCTGTCAGAATAATTTCAGAACAATCCTTTTCATTTTGCCTCAGTTTTGAAAATAATCCCTGCTATGGACCAAATGACATTATCAGCCAGTGAGAAGGTTCCTCTGTCAGTTATAGATTGGATTTCTCTCCAGTCAGTGCAAAGTGTTATAAATTTATTTCATAGAATGATAGATTGGTTTGTGTTGGAAGACACCTTCAAAGATTATCCAATTCCAACCCCCCTGCCATGGGCAGGGACACCTTCCGCTAGACGAGGTTGCTCAAAGCCCCATCCAGCCTGGCCTTGAACACTTGGAGGTATGGGGCATCCGCAGTTTCTCTGGGCAACCTGTTCCAGTGTCTCACCACCCTCACAAAAAAGGATTTTTTCCTAATATCTAATCTAAATCTACCCTCTTTCAGTTTAAAACCATTCTCCCTCATCCTATCAATACACTCCCTGATAAAGAGTTCCTCCCCATCTTTCCTGAAGGCCCCCTTTAGGTACTGGAAGGCTGCTATAAGGTCTCCCCAGAGCCTTCTCTTCTCCAGGCTGAACAGCCCCATCTGTCTCAGCCTGTCTTCAGAAGTACTCCATCCCTCAGATCATTCTCATGGCTCTCCACTGTACTTGCTCCAACGGGTCTGTGTCCTTCTTACTTTAGCAGCTCCAGAGCTGGATTCAGTACTCCAGGTGGGGTCTTACAAGAGAGGAGTAGAGGGGCAGAATCACCTCCCTTGACCTGCTGGCCATGCTTCTTCTGATGCAGCCCAGGATGCGGTTCGCTTTCTGGGCTGTGAGTGCACATTGCCGGCTCATGTTGAGCTTCTCATCAGCCAACACCCCCAAGTCCTTCTCCTCACGGCTGTTCTCAATCCATCCTCCACCCAGCCTGTATTTGTGCTTGGGATTGCCTCAACCCAGCTGCAGGACCTTGCACGTGGCCTTGTTGAACTTCATGAGGTTTGCACGGGTCTACCTCTCAAGCCTGTCCAGGTCCCTCTGGATGGCATCCCTTCCCCCCAGTGTGTTGACCGATCCCCACAGCTTGGTGTCGTCAGCAAACTTGCTGAGGGTGCACTCAGTCCCACTGTCCATGTTGCTGACAATAATGTTAAATAGTACTGGTCCCAGTACTGGTCCCAGTACTGACCCCTGAGGAACACCACTAGTCACTGGTCTTCACTTGGACATCAAGCCGTTGATTGCAATTCTTTGAGTGCAACCATCCAGCTAGTTCCTTACCCACCAAGTGGTCCATCCGTCAAATCCATGTCTCTTCAATTTAGAGACCAGGATGTCATGCGGAACAGTGTCAAATGCTTTGCACAAGTCCAGGTAGATGATGTCAGTTGCTCTTCTCTTACCTGCCAATGGTGTAACCCTGTCATAGAAGGCCACAAAATTTGTCAGACACGATTTGGCTTTAGTGAAGCCATGCTGGCTGTCACTGATCACCTCTGTATTTTCCATGCGCTCTAGCATAGTTTCCAGGAGGATCTGCTCCATGATCTTGCTGGGCACAGAGGTGAGACTGACTGGCCTGTAGTTCCCTGGGTCTTCCACTATTCCTGGTAGTATGTGTAGGATCAAAGCCGATGCGCATCTCTGAGTATCTGGGACCTAACTCCAAATTCAGGTGTCCAAATTATACAATTTTGTTAACAGTCCCTACAACCGTCTATATAAACTCAACACAAGACTTTTTATTGTTTTGATAGACATAGAAAATCAGGTCACAGGGTTTTGCTTTTACAGTTTTGGAGCTGTCTGGACATAAAACATTTATACTACAGTAATAAATGTGTTGTTCTCAGCTATAATTATGTTTTATATTTCAATGAAAATCTTCCTAATCCTATGTTGTTTTGAAGAATTGATGTCATATGATCTTGATAAAATTAATAGCATTGTGAAGGTCTATTTACTTTCTGTATTGTTTACATCTGTTGCACTGCAAACTGAATGCTGGTGGGGTTGCTCTGCTCTGGAGACTATTCTGCACAAATATTCATAAAATCTGCAAATTTTTCTTTATGATCAGTTTTTCAGGGAGTTTTTCTTAAATATAGGACTCGATTGTGTAATAAAAGCAGTGTTAATCAAAAATGCATGCTTTCTAGTTTGAAAAAGAAACCTATTTGAAATCATGACAGCTTATTTGAAGATGTGAGCAAAATGTAATACTTTACAAGATATAACACGTGGTATTGCATAACTGCAAAATGCTGTTTCATTGAGATCTGTCAAATTCAACTACTTGAAATATTGCTGTTTTCTTAACTAGGTATGGAATTGAAGAACTATTTTTACGTCTTGAGGTCAGGTCAAGTTTTGCAACCATATCACAGCTGGATGTAGTTCATTAAATACCTGTACTTTCTGTATTTTCAGTAGATTGAGTGCTGGTATTGGCATTTTTTTCCAAAATCTGAGACTTCAGTTGCTGCTGTACAGAAATTTTGCTTTCATTATTCTTGGTTTCGATTTACCTGGCAAGTGTAGAGTGAGTATTGTTTTTTTCATTTTGTTTAGTTCACTCAAAATTGAGAAATCAGTTTTGGCTTACAAAACACCACAAAACAAGCAGAACACAAACAGAACTATTTGTTTTCTCTTTCAGTCCATAAGTAAAAAACAAGTACAAGTGCATGGAGTCAGCATTGCAGAGAAAAACATCCAAAATACAAATAGGAACGTACCTGCAAAGATGCTTTCAAAAAGATTTAAATTTTCACTTTCATTTTATTTTGGGACCCATGAATCATTTCAGAAATATGGCCACTATTGTGTGAATAGGAGCAATAGGAGTTCATTAATAGGCAATGTCTCCTTTATTTACCAAGTCAAATTTGAATGCAAAACACGTTATGCTACTTCTTTTTTCCGATGCTTTCAACACAATTAAGGTAATTTTATTTATCTAAGAGCTATTTAAAATGCTGGGATATGCACATTTTAATTGAATTCTGATTTCTATCCAAATGCAGGTTGATGCAAATCACGGTGAAAACAATCATTTTCATTATTATGAATATGTTCTCTGACATCTTAAAAAATCATAAAATTCAGGATGTGCAATAAATATATGGTGAGACAAAGCAGCTTTAAATATTATTAGACATAGCTCATCTTCCTAGGGAGCAGAAAGAATTACCAGATCTTGTGCTAATTTATATTTAATTGCAGACAAATATGTCCTTAATGTTTGTGTCTTTAAATATTCTTTTAAAACAAACAAGCCTGAAAAGTAAAAATGAAAACTCAGCTTAAAATTAAAGATACAAAGCTAGGTTTCCTACTAGTAGCTTTAAATGCCAGTTTAAATCTCAGATGGGAGTAAATCCATCTTCCCAACTCCACAGTAGATCAGCAGACATTTCATGAAGTCAATCATTTTATCTCAGGTCCTGGCTGCAGGCCTTTGAAAAGTGTGTGTGTGTGTACGTGAATGTACATGCATCTGTGTGTATGTATGCATGTATGTGTTTGCCTTCTGTTTAAGGGATTCTTACACATTTACACTCAGATTCAGTCTGCCTCACTGTGTGTTTAAAAGAGGTGGAAATGTAACTGATAGAGAAAAAATTTCATTTTACCAAACTTTGGTGGTTTGAAAAATGGGGCATGTTGTTAAAGCTTCCCGTATAATTGAGGGGGAGAGAAAGGCACCTGCAGAGAACTGTTCATCCCATTTGTTTTAGATGTCTGTCTTCAGGTGGGATGAATTACGTTCTGCGTGTGCTGCCTTTTTGCACTCAATACAGAGCAAGTCTAGGGCAAGTAGGTCAGTAGCACAGCAAGCTCAGAGTAGTACCCAAAAATATTCTGGTTTTTATCACTCTGTAAGAAATGTGGGTTAGGTCTTCTTGATCTCTTCAAAATGCTGCATCTTGAGGGTAAGATTAAAGATTTCTTTAGAGTGATGAACAGTGGCATTATACTAGTTATTTCTGACTAGCAAGTGATACCAGTACATCACTAAGGGAGTGTGAGCTTCAAGAGTAACATTTGCTACCGCTGCTTTTGGAATAAAATTTGGAGGGTTGACACTACTGTGGGAATAAGAGCAGATTTAGGGTTAGATTTGGCTTCCATTTCTTTTTTTCAGGATCACAGGCAGTTATTACCTAGACTTAGACCAGCATATATTTGTGCAAGATCTTGTGTTAGCATTTTATTATATGTACAGAGGTCAACTGAGATTATACATACTGCCCCTGCCAGCGGTTGTAGACCTCATAATGGCACTGAGCTCTGACTCATGGAGAATGAATTAGTCAGAGGTTTGGCAGGGCCTGAAATCACTGCTTGTAAGGAAGCAGCTCTCAGCGATGCCTGGTTGAAGGTACAGAGTCACAAAAGTTGAGCCAGAGGTTGCTGCAGAGTTGTAAGTACTGGGCTGGGGGGGGAAGGGATGGTTGAATGCTGATTCCCAAAATGCAAAGAACATCATTAATCATCTTGTGGTAGCGTTCCTAGGAAGATCACTTTGGGTGAGGACTGGTTGTATGAACATGTAGGTGCAAACATTTTTTGAGGCCATTACACCTCTCCACCTTCTGAATCTTTGCCGTTGTGTTTGTCTCGCTGCTCAACTGAAGCCTCTTTCCCTCTCTTCCCTCATCCTGACCGAACCTGCCCAGACATAATGCTGACTGAGGGACTCCTGTGTGTGTTCCTGCACTTCAGACTGTGTAACGGGAGATATTTGGTGGCTGTCTACCACTCAGGTGTTGTAAGATAGCATTTTCCTATGTTGATCAGCAGATGTAAAAGAAAAAAAAAATCCCACACATATTTAGAATTCGGTTTAAAATACATTTTCTTGCTTAAAATAAACCTATGTAAATGCAGATATAAAATGTCTAAATCTTACTGTGTTAATATATTGAATTCAAATAAAATGTAATTCTTCGGACAGCAGAAGTAATGCCACCTGATCTCTTAAGGCTTTGTACCTCATTGGGAGGCTGTGCTGTGAAACGTGAGCTGCATTTGAAACTTTTCCCAGTGTTAAGGCATACCGTAACGTTCTCCCTCTGGATTGCCTGCAGACCGATGAGGATGAGGCTTGTGCTGCTTCCCTGCTCCCAGGGAGGTGTTAATACAGTCTCTCTTCTCTCCGTTTCCCTGCCTGTCTTCAGAAAACCAACAGAACTGAAATACCTTTGAGGCTTTATCCTCAATTTAGCCAACAGGTTCAATAGTTATTAGGGAAGCTCACAAATGGGAATATAGGCATAGAGCAAATTCACACTGGTGATGTTATTGAGTGCTAAAGTATTAAAAAATAGATTTTGTGTATGCCTAGAAGTCCATTTATGGGAGCGCTACAACACGAAATCAGACTGCGGCGTTGCCTGAGCTTTCATCCCACCGGAGTGTGGGATAAAGCTAGCAGACTTCAATGGGAATAGAGTATTGAGAGCTTTCAGAAATCCCCATCCAGTCATATTTTCATTTCTCGGAGAGTTATGAGTATTTCAGATAGTAGAATTTAAACACATAAAGGAAGAAAGGCAGAGTCATAGGAAGTAGGGAATTTCTTTTCTTGAAAAAGAAAAGGAATATCTCTTCTTGAAAATGGTAATAGTCAAAAGAAATTGATGAAAGCAAGAGTCTGGAGAGATTCAGTGCCGTTAAGAATGGACATAGGTGTGTATATCTAAACTTGCCAGTAAAGGTAGTTAATGTGTAATTCCCATCTGAAAGTAGAACAGATGCGTAACAGGTATCATAGATTACAGACTGCATGGGAGAACTAGAGAGGTAAATCACTTTTTGGATATTAGACTGAGATTTATGTCTCGGTAGGAACACCACGAGTCTATAAGATTTATTACAACACAAATAAAACATTGTCGCTCAGCATGCCCCTTTTCATCCTTTCCAAGAAAAGATCCCAGCCCATTCTTACTCAGCCCTTCACATTATTTCCTTCCACCTGCTGTTGAGAAAAAAAGTATTTGCAAGCTTGGACTTTTGTCCCTGCAAATAACTTGTAGTTTTAATGGTATAATTATGTATCAATTGTCTTTTCAAAGTTAAGGTTGAAAAGCTTTAGATTCTGATACACCAAAAATCCAAACCTGAGGAAATACGGACGTGTCATAGAATCATACAGTCGTCTAGATTGGAGTGGACCTTTAAGATCATCGAGTCCAACCATCAACCTAACACTGCCAATTCCACTGCTAAACCATGTCCCTCAGCACCACATCTACATGTCTTTTAAATACCTTCAGGGATGGGGACTCAACCACTTCCCTGGGCAGCGTCTTTCAATGTTTGATAACCCTTTCTGTGAAGAACTTTTTGCTAATATCCAATCTAAACCTCCCCTGGCATAACCTGAGGCCATTTCCTCTCGTCCTACCGCTTGTTACTTGGGAGAAGAGACCAACCCCCACCTCGCTACAACCTCCTTTCAGGTAGCTGTAGAGAGTGATAAGGTCTCCCTTCAGCCTCCTTTTCTCCAGGCTAAACAACCCCAATTCCCTCAGCCACTCCTCACAGGACTTGTTCTCCAGACCCCTCACCAGCTTTGTTGCCCTTCGCTGGACTCACTCCAGAATCTTAATGTCCAGTGGGGACTTTAAATCTTGCTTCTTTGTCTTACAGCTGTGAGCCATCTTTTATTTGGGTAAACAAACTGCTCAAAAAAAGAGATGTAAGAGCTTGTGAACAGAAATGCAGAAGTGAGAGGGTGTATAAATAACACAGTACAGAAAAGCTAATATAGGATTCTTTCTTTGGGCCTCTTTGGGAATAGATGATGGAACCCAATTTAACTGAAAAACAGTGTTTCTGTAGAGGTCTTGTAAGGATTTATTTACACAATAAATTCACTTGCAAAAGTTCAAGTGGTAGAAGGCCTGATTCAGAATATTTCTAAAGGGTATTTGATTGCATCTGAGGTGAGACAAATGGTTTAATAAGTTCTGAGTAATGCTAAGACATTTCTGGATTTGACCATAAGCCCTGGAAGATAATGACATTGCTACTATTGTTTGCAATGTGCAGACCTTGGCCCTGAATGAAATTGAATAGAAACTATCATTAAATTAACCAAATGTTTCTAGGGCTATGAATTCAAATAGAATATAGAAAATCTATAATCAAAAAGACGTTTTCTTTTGTTACCTAATATTACGAAATTGCTTATGCCTATTGTAGTTTTAAGTTGCCCTCTGAGGAACTTGGCACAAATACTATCAGAAGAAACATATCAGACTGAATGACTGATTTTCCAACAGTTCCTACCAAAACATAGAAGCAAACAATCACAGAAATTCCTTCTTCTGTGGGCTGGAACAGTTGGGGCTGTTAAGCCTGCCGATATATTCCTGCTGACTGGAAAAGGGGAAACATAACCCCTATTTTCAAAAAGGGAAATAAGGAAGACCCGGGGAACTATAGGCCAGTCAGTCTCACCTCTGTGCCTGGCAAGATCATGGAGCAGATGCTCCTGGAAACTCTGCTGAGGCACACAGAAAACAAGGAGGTGATTGGTGACAGCCAGCATGGCTTCACCAAGGGCAGATCATGCCTGACTAATTTGGTGGCCTTCTACGAAGGGGTCACAGTGGCGGTGGAAAGGGAAGATCAACTGATGTCATCTACTTGGACTTGTGCAAGGCATTTGACACTGTCCCACACGATATCCTGGTCTCTAAATTGAAGAGACATGGATTCAACAAATGGACCACTCGATGGATAAAGAACTGGCTGGACGGTCGCACTCAAAGAGTTGCGGTCAACGGCTCGATGTCCAAGTGGAGACCAGTGACAAGTGGCGTTCCTCAGGGGTCGGTACTGGGACCTGTACTGTTCAATACCTTTGTCGGCGACATGGACAGTGGGGTCAAGTGCACCCTCAGCAAGTTTGCCGATGATACCAAGCTGTTTGGGGAGGTAGACACGCTGGAAGGGAGGGATGCCATCCAGAGGGACCTGGACAGACTGGAGAGGTGGGCCCAAGCCAACTTCGTGCAGTTCAACAAGGCCAAGTGCAAGGTCTTACANGAAGTGTGGCCAGCAGGGCGAGGGAGGTGATTCTGCCCCTCTACTCCACTCTCGTGAGACCCCACCTGGAGTACTGCGTCCAGCTCTGGAGTCCCCAACATAAGAAGGACATGGACGTGCTGGAGCGTGTCCAGAGGAGGGCCACGAGGATGATCCGAGGTCTGGAGCACCTCTCCTATGAGGAGAGGCTGAAAGAGTTGGGGCTGTTCAGCCTGGAGAAGAGAAGGCTCCGCGGAGATCTTATTGCGGCCTTCCAGTACCTAAAGGGGGCCTACAGGAGAGCTGGGGAAGGACTTTTTACCAGGGCATGTAGTGATAGGACGAAGGGGAATGGCTTCAAACTGGAAGAGGGCAGGTTTAGATTGAACATTAGGAAGAAGTTTTTCACTTTAATGGTGGTAAGGCACTGGAACAGGTTGCCCTGAGAGGTTGTTGAGGCCCCATCCCTGGAGGTGTTCAAGGCCAGGCTGGATGTGGCCTTGGGCAACCTGGTCTAGTGGGAGGTGTCCCTGCCTATGGCAGGGGGGTTGGAACTCGATCTTCAAGGTCCTTTCTAATCTAAACCATTCTATGATTCTATGTTGAGGATAATGATTGGTACAAGCAGTGGCTGTTTGTCCTCTCCTCTGATTGTTATCTGGTGACACACTTAAAAAACTCATTTGGATGTGATCTGAACCAAAGGATCGCAGCATCAATCATCTTTTGGTCTGAATAGCAGTCCACTGGGGGAAAGGTTTGTTCAGAGTGAAGGAACTGAAGATAATAATAGCATTTGATATCTTAATTTTAGTCTGCACCTTGAAGGCTTTTAACAGGCATTGAAATTAAATCTAAGCTCCTAATTTATCTTCCTGCATCTCTCCATTTTTTCACCTGATGTCTTCATGAGGTTCAGAACTGTTAGATGGCTTTCTTCTCCTCCTGACTGGCTTGATTTTAAAAAACGCTGAGAATTGTGGCTCAGATATAGCAACAAATGTAAACGTGTTTAATCCTGGGAGTAGATTACTCAGTGTTGTTTACGTTTTGCAAGCCTGTCATCTCTCTGCTCTAAGCTATAGTCCACTTTTAATGACTTTTTTTGCCTTACGACTGGAATCTTCTCAGCTTGATTGTCCTCCCATTCTTCAACTAAACTATTTTTCTTTTTTTTTTTTTTTCCCTTGGTTTCTCTGTGCAGCTCATTCCCCTTTCTAGCCTTCAGTAGGGGTAAGTAGTGCCTCACACTACCCACAATTTGTATTTCACTTCTCATGCCTTTTTTTTGGTATGCTGTATTCTGCTAAATCAGCATTTTTTCAGAGGCCTGAATCTTTGCCCATTAACAGAGCTATATCTGTCTTCCTGCTAGGCAATATTCCTAACATAATTTACTGCTCTTCACATTTCCTATGAAATCCTTTGCTAAAACTCATATATTTCATTCAACATAAAATATGTCCTGGTTCTTCACCTCTGTCCTTTTTTGGCTTACGCTGCAGTTGGAAGGGCAGCCTCAGTCCAAGTCCCTATATACAGGTCAAGTGAGCTCCATCTTAAAAATAGTGTATTCTGTGCTACAGCTAGTACTGCTTGGGGGCTGTACCAAAGCTGCTTAGCAACCTTCCTATAATTCTGGCCATGGTTTACGTCTCTTTGCTTCTGGATGAACTCTGTCCTCTGGCTTGGGTCATTCTCTCGCTTTGGAATTAACTCCTTGGTGTATTTATAGAAAATGATCATGTTATGGATTGATAAACTGACCCTTGCTAATAGGAAGATGTTCTGAGTCGTTTTGTTTCCTGTTCCCTTTTGGAATGCAGAAGTATCACACTGGTGTCCAGTTTTAGCACATGAACACTACACTGCTGTACGAGCAGTAGCAGCTATTAGGAGTGGTTGAAAACTAATAGAGAGGACAGATTAATTAGGTTTTGGGTGCTAAGTTTTCTGAGCTACAACGAGTTGTTTTTTGAGCAGTGAACCAACAAAGATTGGTTTCTTAAGGTTTTTCAGTCTTTATGGTGAGATTGGATCAGTATGGATTCCCTGATGCCCCATAAGGGTTCTCCCATTCTGCAGCCTTTTTCTGAGTGGTGTCATTAGCAGAGTTCCTTTTTCTAGCTGGCCTCCTGTTTTCTCTCAACATGTAGAAATACTGTATCTTGCAACCTCTTTTTCTATCTTATATTTGTTCCGAATAGCTCAAAGGTTAAAAATCCAGTAGTGGGGATTGACAAGCAGACATGTAGACTTAGTGTGTTCACATGGGAAAGCAGCTCTAGAACTCTGCCTGTAAATGTGCTGACTCCATTTAAGATCCCTTTCTATATTGAATGTTATTGTGCATGCTTCATGCACAGCATAATTATTAAATTATAGCTCACCAAGTGCAAGTCTCAGATGCTTAAAAATAGTTTGATGAAAAATATATCTGACTAAAGAATTTATGTGGAAACAGTTTAAATGTCAGTCTCATGCCTGGATAAAGGACTAGCTCTGTCTGCTTACCATGGTCTTTTGCAGAACGTGGAGATAATGTTGATATTCTTGAAATATCAGGCATAAACAACCCATTGAGGTGGTCAAGTGTCAGAGCTCTAATGCTTTGCACCTCTTGGATTTTGTGTTGGCTTAAGTGGAAGAAAGTGAGCAAGAGCATTTGACTCTCATGATTTACTGGGCATTAAATACTTAGCAGAATTCTCCATCAGAGTGTGTCCCATCTTCCAACACCCATTTTTGAACCTCTTCTTTTTAAGAGCCTTACTTTTTTGGCCCTGAATCAAGACAACACTCAAGCACGTACTTCCATCCCATTGACTTCAATAGCATTAAGCTTCTTTGTGTCCATGCGTGTACATTTTAAACAAAGGTCTGATTGCAAAAATTACGTGAACTAGTTGCCTAAAGGTGAAAATCTGCTTCCAAGATGGACTGTCAAATCTTCATACTTAGGAGATCGCAAGAGTGTGCTGCTACATGCCAGCAACTAGAGCTAAGGGGGCTCTCGGCAAAAGTTTCATGTCACTGCAGGGTGAAACGTGGCCAATATTTGCATTTGTTCAGTATAATCTATTTGATATTATTAATCTTTGGGGTTTTTTTTTTTCTATTGAGAGGTGCATTGTGATTTAAGAATGAGTAAGGCTAACATAAACACTACAATAAAAGAAGCATGAATACTTTTTCAGGGTGGAAAGACTTTGAGGAATTTTTCTCTTGCACTGAAGCCTGCTTATGCTTCATCTGTGTATTATCATTATTCCCATTGTGGTTGCTGATCACCATGTGGATGCTGAGTTGAAAGACTGATCTCACCATCTCTCTCAGCTCTCAACAAAGGCTCAATTTTTTGTCTTCGGGACCTTTCTCTGGTTTAATGCCCCTGCAGCTTGAATGATTTCAGCAGAAGTAGGGTGGTACAAAGGAATGGCCTGATGCGTTTGGTCTGTAACGCTGACAGTGGCCTTTCAAATAATGCCATTGTGGTGGGCTTACAATATTGTTTTAAACACAGGTTTGTTTATCCCAGGGTTGTTATTCTGCAAGAGGAGTTCCTGCAGAACTTGTAAGCAAGTTTTAGACCAGAAGAAACCACTAGATTTAGTCTGGCATTCTTCATTAAGCAGACTATAATATTTCACCACATGATTACGTCATTGCAGTGACACATTTCTGATTAAGTTTAGAGCAAATTTTTGTTTCATTACTTAAAATCCTATTTTTAAATACTTGAACTTGCTAGAATCCATTGTTAAGTTATTCCACTGGTTCAGAGTTTAGTTTGATCTCATTTTCAGTCTGAATTTGTCTGGACTTGTCTTCGAACTGTAGCAGCTTGCTGAGCCTCAAATATAAATATTTGCAATAATGGCAATGGGAACAGAAGATGTGTACTGGCTAAGAAAATTTTCAATATGTGAATTTGCTTTAGTGTGAAAGGCTACTCCCAGCTTTTTAAGGCAATAAGACAAATTTGTTCTTTATATCAGTTGTATACATTTTTTTCGCCCATGTGACTGACCAGAATTCAGATTTTTCAAGATAACTTTGTGCTTTATTAGTAAACTTTAAAACATGATGTAACATGCAATCAAATAGCTCTGCTGTACCTGTATGAGGTATATCCCAGGATGATTTCCTGACTCAGAGCAGCTTGTGATCTACTGGTGAGAGGCATGGACACAACACAGCTGCTTTGCCAAAAGTACATACTTTGCTTTATACCTTGGACCCTCCAGTGAAGGTTGTTGCTATGAGCAAAAATCCCCCCCGCCCCCTTTTAGGTCTGGTCTTTTCCATTTGGGAGAACTGTGTAATTAGCTATTTTCTAACTGGTAAGAGGGTATCTGTATCTCCTGCCTTCCACCTGTTGTGTTCCCTCTAATTTCTGCTCCCCTCTGTCCTCCTTACTGCTGAAGAAAGTCTCACATAAAACTTTGGGGAAGAGTGGACTGTGGGGATTCATGCTTCTCAGTCCCCAGAAACCTGGATTGCTGTAGCACAGCAGCAGATCTAGAGTTATTTAAGTCATGGGCTCTGAAGGACAGGATTTTATGTGGAAGGCCTTTTTTTCCCTTCCTATCGTGAACAGAGCTCTGTAAGTGTGGTGTGGGGAGTATCTGCATAGGACCTCTCTCCCCAGCATGGTCATCCTTCAGATTTGGTGTGGCTTCATGAGTCACGGTTAGCCCCACGTTTAACAACTCTGTGAGCTGTTAGCTCGTGCTTAACAGAAGCTTGGGGTTGTGGTAGAGTATAGGATGTCATTCTGGAAAAAAAAGACATTGTGAACTTTAGTGGAAATTGTATTAATGTATTAATTGTTTTAATGAAGCTTTCAAAGATCAAGAAGATACTCCAGAAGGTTTGAGACTCCTGCAGGTTCTGGAAAGAGTGAATTTCAAATAGTTTCTCAAAAAGAAGAGTACATTGTGGAGGTGGCAAGCTTTCTGGTGGGAGAATATTTCCTGCGTTGCCTAACATGCCAGTGAAACAGTGAAACTTTGGCAGAGATCTCTCTGTATGCAATGTTAAATATTATGCTGGAAAATACTAGCATGTGTTGTCAATTAGTGATTACAGGAGAAATGCTGATGAAATAGCGTGCCAGAAAGGATGAAAAATAGAAAGTGATATCATCTTGTTTACAGGGAGATGCAGTGGGACACAGACTTGCAGAGGGTTCAAAGACACATACATGCGCAGATTTTCCCTGAAGCTGCCTTACAGCTACTTTTTTTTTGTCCTCGTTGAAGAATGTCCTGCTGAAATGGAGCAGAGTTGGTGACACTTTTGGATTCATCTCACTTCATGATTTAAGCAGTGTGTACGTGAAGCTGGTCATCTGGTTTCTGTCCGTAGGCAATGAACAATGACAGCTCATCCTGAGAGGGCTTTACCGCACCTCAGACTGATGTTAAGGCAAGGTGATGGTAATCCCCTCTGCTTTCCTGTTGTTTTTTTTTCAGCTAACCTTCTGACTGTCCTGTGGGACTGTTTTTGTGCAACGGGAGTCTGCATCCCCCTAACGATTAGCATTTCATAGAATCATAGAGTGGTTTAGGTTGGAAGGGACCTTAAAGATCATCTAGTTCCAACTAGAGCATGCATTTCGGAGCATGCTAGCTGTTTCTTAATTTCCACTCAATGAAAACCTTTGTCTTCTTCCTTCTTTTCCTTATTTTATCTGCCCTAGTCCCTAGGGAGAATATATTAGTTTATATCAGTTTTTCGACTTTGTTTCTGTCTCTTTATAAATTAATATGCTAGGTCATGTGTTGCTCTGAAGAGCCTGTAGCACATCCTAAATGTTGCACAACTGGGACCAAAAATGTCCAAGGTGGAGGACAGCATGGAAAAGCTGAAAGCTAACATGAGCTGCCAATTTCTGTGCTTGTGTCTTGTTGCTAGAGGAAGTTAATATATTTAATACAAGATAGAAAAGTCTGTGAAAGGTCAGAGAGTAGAGGATGCATGAGAAATGAAAAAGAAATGGAAATCCAAAATATTTACTGAGAGCCTTCTTCCCCCCACAGAATAAGTTTAATAGCCTAGATTAAATTTGCCTTTCCTTGTAATTTAGCAGAAGTGACTGCGGTGCCTTAACTCTTCCACAGCACAGGGCAGAGAAAATCATGAAGCAAAAGTGGGTTAATGTGAGTGGTAGCAGAGGCTGAGCAATGGAATGAAGGGAATCAATTAGGTGTGATCATGAGTGACCTCACGGCTTCTTGCCTTTAAAAGTTCTAGCTCCTGGTTGTGCAGTCTTGTAACTTCCTCAAATAGATGATAATTTTTTTTGTGGCAGTAGATAAGAATATGAGAGATGGGTGTTGTCAAATAAAATTTATCTAACTGAATTTGGTGCACCGCTTACTTCAGGTTAAACAAAAAGTGAAGCCGTCCTGAAGAAATATGTTTTCTTTCTGTTATAGCATTAAATTAAACATTCTCTGTGTGTCATATGTATTTTAGAAATATTTTGGGAGAGTTTGAAAAAGTCCAGTGTCATTTTTATGTATTCCTACTTGTAAAAACAACAGCATTAAGCTGAATGAATAATGGAGGGGGGAAAGAAATGAAACACCATCATCACTTTTCAGTAATCCATTACTGTCATTTCATTAATCAGATGCATCAGTTGGGAAATGTTCACGGCCAGTTCTCTTCTGTTCTAACTTTGTCATGCGGATACTGAAGAAGATAGAAGTGAAGCAATGTACAAAGCACACATCAATATAATGCTTAGGCTTCAAAACCATGGGATTTTTTTTTTATATTACATATTTATACAAAAGCTGATCTTAGAAATTGTATAAATGTCTTGGGAAAAAAATGAGCCAGTTCTGGTTTTATGCACTATAAATAGGTTGGACTAATTTATGAGTCATAGCAAATAAATTAGTGACCTTTTCATTGATAAAGCATAAAGAAGATGTACTAATAATAACTAAGCAAATAAACAGAAGTGATTTTGGAGAGCATATGATGAAAAGTAAGAACAACCCTCAGATCTGGAGGTTCAGCAACCGGAGCGGTTTTTTGCTTAATAGCATCGTCGTCATGGGTTTTTGTCGTTGTTTTTTTTTTTTTCTCCCAACTCTCTCTAATTTATGTCTCCCTTTTACTACATTCAGTTTGTCTCTGCTCTTGTCCTCACTGTCCTCATCCACTCATTCCTGGTGTCCATTCCTCACCCACTCCTGTGTTTCCTTTTCCTTCACTTCTTCATGTTGTCTCAGAGCTACACTGCAACCTCAATGGATGGAACACAGTTGCATAAAAGTCGTTCCTAGTATCTTTTTTCCTCAAGGAGAATGAACTGACCTTTCATTTAGAGATGTCTGTCTTAGTTGCTGGTCTACTACCGTTCTGTAGTATGGATATATTTCTTTCCAAGTACTAATGACAATAGCAAGTGGCAACATTCCGCAGAAGGTCCCGGAGGTCAGGAGGCGGTGAGCTGGGGAGGGAGGGACAGCGGGCGCCGCAGCTGGGCTTGGCCAGAGGACGGCAGCCTCGGGCACTGAGCAGGAGCATAGGGATGCTCCTTTAGGTGCAGTTGCACAGGAGATGTGCGTTAGACCCGTCTATCGGCAGCTCCAGCCAGCGTCAGGGCTGGGGGGATCTCTGCTGGGCAGAGGATTCGCTTCTACACCCCGTTATCCTACAGCCTGATCCTTGTGTGCTGGGAAACTCACTGAAGGCAGGTTTGGTTTAAAATGCTCGAAGTTCACTAAATGGCTGCTGCAGCAACGCTTGTTCTGTGAGTAGCAGATGTGCCTTTTGCCATCGTTCGGTGACACTGCGGCCATTCAATTATCTTCTTTCCTTTTGCATAAAGGAGGGGAGATTTCAGTGCCTGGGGGATGAGCGTGAACATTTCTCTGTCTTATCCTTATTGATTTCCTGTTATAACTTGTAGCATAATAGTGATAATAGCTTGAGCGCACTGTTTTTCTCAGCAATAAACCATGTGATAAACTACTGGTCCTTTTGTCTCTTAATTTGCCCTGTTGGCAGCCACATTAAGGCTTTTTACAAGCACAGTGATAGCTTTATTACTTTATTCAATTAAAACAGCAGACAACCTGAATGAAGGATAGAGGTACAAATGTAGTTCACATCTGACGCCCAGAAAATCTGGTGCCCGGAACTGGATATTGATTCTCACACACACGGCATCAGCTTTGGGTCTGTGCTTGGTCATTCCAGCCCTTGTGACTACAGGGGAAACCCAGACATTTAACTTAGACTGGACAGATGGCTTCAGGTGGCTTTTCCCAGCCAGCGAGCCCATTTCTCCTTGACTGCAGGGACTGCATTTGCATATAGCCAATGTAATTTTGGACTGCCTTGATGATGCATGGCCACCAGCGTAAGTATAGAGCTCAGGATAGGTGGGAAAGCTTGCCCAAGAAGCTTTGGTACTTAGTTCATCCTGAGCTTTGTGCTACTCCACCTGTACTGTTACAGCTATCCAGATTTAGGTAGTTTAAAGATAATGCAGTGGTTTCCATGAGCTCTCGTTGCTCCAGACCATGGTATAGTCACGTCCGCGTTCTTCGGTCTCAGAGATGAGATCCATCTGGAAGATAATGCATATATAATAGCTCGCTGCTGGAAGTTTGTGGCACCTGGCTTGTACCCATGTAAACTTAATATTGTGCCTTTGAAGCTAGTACTGTGTAAAAGCTGAATTGGCTATGTCATCAGTTATTCCATCTCACCCTCAAGGCTGGACTGTTTTAATACGGTATTTTAATACAGAAATTTTTTTAAAAAATGTCAGGTTGCTGTGCTAGAGGCTGTAACAGCCACCTCTTTGTACAAGTTCCTAAAGAAGCAGGAGTTTTAATAAATATGTTTCTTTTGAATTTGTTAAATGAGACTAATTGATAATATGTAGCATATTTCATGTTTAAGACGCATATAACATTAGCTAATTAGTTGCCCTCAAACTGCTTGCAAGTTGGTGACTGCAGAAAGAGAACAGGGGACAAATGCCTTGCCCGGGGCCATAAGGGGAGTCAGCGCCTAATACAAAGTAGTCCCTGCCTTTCCTTGCACACAGAGAGGCTCATTTCAGTTGTGCAAAGACTGCAATAACACAAGGGTCAGACCAAAGAATATAAAGATCAGAGGAAATCTGGAGACATTTTCTCCGCTACACTCTTCCAACTTTCAGTAATCAATACTGTAGAGACTTGCTGAACCATAGTTTGCATCCAAACCATCACATTTTACAGCTTGGGATCCTCTACAAATGGCTAATCCTTTTTTGAACTCATTTAAACCGTCAGCCTCTTCCATATCCCGTAACAGTGAGCTCCATGAGGTAATTACAAGCTGTATGGAAACTATTTGATTTTGCAGTCTGTGAACGTACTGCTTGTATTCCACAATATCCATTTCCTTCCCTGTGATGCGACTTCCATCCTGTGCCTGTGCAGAGGGTAGGAGGTGTCGGAGAGCGGGGCTGGCAGTGCCGGGCCATGCTTGCACCCGTGGTGACCGTCCTTCTGCCCCTCCTGAGCCAAATGGCACACGACCGGAGTGACTGGCTGCTCTCCTTCAGATTCCCTGGCTGGAGGAAAGGAAAGGAATATCCTTTTCATTTTAACCTCATCCCAGCCATTTCTTGGCCTGCTTTCTTTTGGCAGAAAAAGCTGTCAGTGGCACTTTTGCTGACTTTCTGGAAAGAGACTGTGTATTCAGTGAAGTGTCTGACCTTCCCCACAACCTCAGTGTTGCAAACACGCTGTACCCTTTTCAGCCTAGGAATGGAGAAGCATTTAATCCTTAAAACCATCAGACAGTTATTTCAGTCAGTTTTAATTAAACCCCTAAACCTACTTATTCCTGCTAATTAACAAAGAGAAAATTAAAGTCACATATAAACAATCTTTAATACACAACCAATTGTACTTTTTATGGTGGATAACGATAGTACACAAGGTGAGGATTAATGTCCGTTGAGATCTGAATGGTTTCTATTGTTTCTTTTTAATACCAGATTATGGTGTGTGTGTTTGGTATTGTGTTTTAGTGCTGGACCGGTTTCTTTCCCGTAGCTTCCATCAGAGAAAGAAGCAGGGAGGAGGCTGTGTTCTTTGTTAAACCCACTGTGACTTTGGTGGATCCTGAGCTGGTACAGGTCCTCCTGCCGTAACAAGTCCCTCCAGCAGGAGAGGGACCTTGCAAGTGCAGCAGCATCGTCTCTGCAGGATGGTGTCTTCCCAGGTCTGCCAGCATTGCTCCAAATTGCTCGAGAGCGCTAAAAGCAAATTTTCAAGGGCTTTCCTCGTTCACTTTCTAGGCGGAGTTCCCTTTTGTCTGAGGATGACATTTTTCCTGATTCCTCTTGATTGATCATTGGAGACCTTCCCCCATGCCTTCCCACAGCAGCTATACACAATAGTGTGTCTGTGCAGCTCAGCTCAAGCTTTTCTCTCCTCCTTACAGAAATCGGAGGGGAGATGGCAGGTGCTTCATCTCTTTACTGTGCCGGGCAGCTAGCCAGCCATGCGTGGAGAACGTTTCACCTTTTGAAAGGATCTAACAGTGGAGGGAAAAATGTCATCGTGAGACCTTTCAAGTGTTTGTGGACCACCACTGGGCTAACAGGCGAGGATCTCAAATAAATTCTATAGGCATAAAATGCCTGCTGAAAACTCATGTAACTTCTAATAGAAGATTAAAAAAAAAAAAAGTTGTATTTGGAACATGCTCTACACTAAAAAGCTGCATACCTGTTGTAATTTATATGTGATAGGTCAAAACACTCACAGAAAGTTTAGCAACATCTAGTAAATCCTATGGCTTTTTAGAGTAATTCTTCTTGAACTCCTAACACTTCTATAAATCCTAGGTGTGGAATACCTGTTCTGTAGGACTGCTCTACTACAGTCTGGTTTGCTTTGTAGTGCTTTTGTTATGGCGCACTGATCATCCATGGTGTTATCTCATGGCATCTCCCCCAGTGACTTTTTCCCTACCCCAAAGATTAAATTCTGCCTTAAGGTGATGATTCTTAATGAGATAATTGACGATCTTGTGGATAGAGCTTGGCTTTGGGAGATACCGCTTTGTGGAGCTCCCAGCTGGGAGGAGCAGCTCGGGTGTTGGCAAGGGATGGCTCCACACCCACCAGAAGTAGCTGCAAAGGCCCAGGAATGTTGTTTGTGTCTGCAAAACTCCTTGTGCTCAAGACGCACAGGGCCACCCTAGAAGAAGAGAACCAGAAAACAAAACAGCTTACTCCTGCTTCGCCTTGGGAAGCCAAGATGCTTCAGTGGCTTCTGTTTCCTTACTGAGGACCTGGGAATTCATTAAGGTTCCTTGACTTCAGATGGTCTGCAACACGTAGCTAGTGCTGCAGCCATGGTGATGCTCGAGCTCAGAAGAGCGGTGAGCAGCTCCGTATTGGGTACCCCACCGTGCAGGGTACCAGTCACCTGTGGAGGCAGCATGGGGAGGTAGGGAGGAGTTGGGACCGCCCAAGGTGCCCAATTTTGGGGTTGTGACCATCTCTCTGCACCGGGAGCTGGGGGGGGTGCGATGAATGACTTCTCCTCCTCCTGAGCACCGCAAGTGAGGTGGGCACCCGAGTGTGCGGGGGGTGGTGGGGTGCCTGGGCACCACTCCTCTCCTCTGCAGCACCTCAGAAGCAAGCAAAGTCTCGCTGTAGGCGTACGCTGTGGAGTAAATCCTCTTGTTTTACTTTTTTTGGCATGAAGCGTTGAAGTACAGAAGGTTGTTTATACAGGTAAGGCTCTGAATAATTTCCATTTTATGGTAGTGGAAATAAAGCACGCCAGCATTGTTTGAGCACCACCGATAACAGTAACTCTTTGCTGCTGTTTCTTTCCCCGCAGTACTGAAGGAGTTGGGATTTTCTAGTGCCAAACCATGCAATTCAGACAGACACTCTGTCTGTCACAACAGTAATCTTTTTCTTGTGCCCGAACCATGTTTGACATGACCAAACTTCACTTATACGTTGAAGTTTTTATGAAGTGGCATCTTTGAAGAAAACTGTTTTGAGTGTCTGCAGACACTGAATCGCTGGAGATAGCGGCCAGGCGCTCCAGCGAGGGACTCTGCCAGCCCTTCATTTCCAGCACGACGTTCAGAGAAGTGCTGGTGCGGCGGGTGAAACGCGGCTCTGTTGGAGGAGAAGCGCCCAGGAGGCTGTTCGCTGCATCGCAGCATTCAGAGCTTTCCCAGTGATGGTACTTTATCTCTCTTGTGCAGTAATACAGCAGAGCTAAAAAATGACTGCATAACTGAGTGTCAGGTGGATTTTTTTTTTCTTTTTTTTTTCTTCTGAATACAAATTAAAGAGCATAAATTTGTCTTCCCTGAGTAATAAAGGACCTGTGATATTTTAAATGCACAGCTTGAAGAATTTTAACAGAAAGCAAATATTGCAGTAACCTGATCTCTGTTAGAGGAATCCTTCACACTGACTTTCCTCATTTTCTTTTTACCTAGGGTTATTTTTTCTTAATTGCAGTGATCATGTACAGATCTGAATCTGCTTCTAAGACAGCAGTGAATCAGTCTTGAATGCCTCCACCTGTTTTTTTCCTGTTGATTTTAGTACTAATTTTTCAGTCGATTTCAGTTAAGTATATGGCATTTTCTGTAGTCAGAAGTGCCCTCCAAACCTCAGCTCCATCACTTTTCTTGCATGGCTGCAAGGAAGGCAGGGAAACATTGCTCCCATCACTTCGCAAAGAAAAATCAAGGTAAAAAGTCTCTTGGCCAATGGGCAGGTCACAGAAAGCCTGTGGCTTTGCTAGAGTTCAGGTCGGTGGCAGAGCAGGGCTTTGACGGCAGGAGTACTACACTCGTGTTGAGCATGAGGTCTACACAGCGGACTCTTGTCTTACACTTTGCAGTAGCTGAACCTGCTCCTCGTGTATTTGCAGTGCGGAGCTGTGGCCTCTGTCCTGTCCCAGAACTCCATCAGTCAAACGTGGCTTGATCCGTGGTCTCTGCCCCTAGCTCTCCCTGCTCGAGGGCTGCGGAGAGAGGCTGTAGGGTTGCGCCGCAGTTGCCCTCTCGTCACACAAGGCACCTTCCCCAGCAGCCGTTTCGCTCTGTGGGCAAAGCCCTCCCCTTCTGCAAGCTGTCAAGTGGCAAGTTGCAATTAGCATCTCTTTTGTGACCCAGAAACATCAGCTTCACTCAGATCCTTGATCTATACCTTTTCATAAAGCAAACGAGCAGAAAAGAGTGATGCAGTTCTCCTGGGGCAATAATAATTTTCTCCTACTTTTTCAAGTCCCAACTTTTCAGATTAACTGCAAAGTTTTCCAAAGCAGCATTCTTAAAATGCTGTTAAAGAGCCAGAACTACCTTATATATGTGGAATATACTTTGCTTTTAGATTTTTTTTTTCTGCAAATTTTATCATTTAAAACAAAATGATTAATTAAACAAAAGAGCTTTGTAATTAATGACTTGATCTGTTTCTTTCTGATAACTGCCTTCAAAATTTTGGAACTGCAGTGCTCATCCTCTCAACCTGTACTTTATAAAATGAAATTAGAAAGCAAGTTGTCTCTGAAGCTTTTTGGTTTGGTTGGTTTTTTTTCCTCAACTCTTAGTTGGTTTCAGCTTGGAATGAATTATTCAGTGAACCAAAAATATTTAAATAAACTGTCAAGAAAGATACATTATCTCTGTATTTGCAGAAGAGACTAGTGCTGTCAGAATCTGCTTTAGCACTTCTTATTCTAGGTGCTTAACCACTGTCTTCCATTTAACTTGTTACTAATAAACCACTGTAGATATTTAACTTGTTTTAAAACTCTGACAACAAGCATATCCTGTTTCGATTATTCAGTATAACTAAAACAGTATTAATATTTTACATTTTAATAGATAAAATTCTTTTCAATTTGACTTTAAATAGGTTTAGTAGAGACAAATACATCCAAATGCAAGAGCATAATTTAAACACACGATGGTTGGGTTCTATTTGGCCTTTTCTTAATTGATAGTTACTCACCTGTAGTTGGCCAAGAGGCGTCCTGGAGAGCCAAGGTCCATCAGTTCCTAGTTTGTAGACGACAGACGGCTGAAGCCTGTGCGGAGGCATGAGATCCCTAAGCACCCATTCAGTTGCCAGTGATCTTTTTTTTCTATGTTAGTCTTTTTTATTTGGGTCTGGTCTTCATTGGACACTTTCTTAGGGTGAGATTAGGGGGCGATAGATAGAAATCACGTGTTCTTGGCTGTCTGCCCCGTGTGTGTCCACGTTACCGTCTCCTACATTATTTGCAGTATCCACAAATAACTTCAGCCAACCTTTATGAGGCTTTAAAACTGTTCTTTTTCAAGGATTCTGTAGCAACTCCAGTTCCCTTTTTCTTATGGCACATGAAAACTACTCCTCTGAAACTGTACGTATTCTACAAAGCAGTCCGCAGGGTAGTGCTCGTTCAAGGTAGCCTTTTTTCTTCATTCTTGGGCATGGAAAAGAGAGTTTCTCTGTCTTGTGTTCTACAGTCTGGATGTCCCCATGTCTTCTGCCATTTCGTCCTCTTTTGTTTTGTAGGTACTATGTAGTATTCTTCTGCAATCCGTTGCTGGGGATCCCAGATATTCATCAGGAACTCTGTGTTGTCAGAGTCCCTGCAAAACAGCTGAGCTGGGAAAACAATAGTTGAATAAGTTTGATGGATTGAGCAAACATTTAATGAGGATCAAGGGAGCAGAGAAGCGAGGCTATAAGGAGCTCCTAAAGTACTGTGTTTCCCCTCTGGCTCTCATCTCCATCGCTTTGCTTGGTACAAAAGAGCTGAAGCCAGCTGCCTTCTAGCATTTGAATGCAGCAAGTTATCGCAGCTGATTCTCATTCCTGACACAGTCTGTGTATGCGCTCCTGTCAGCATAGAAGTGCCACAAACACGCTGCGGTGGGGCAAGGAGAGCAATCCCCTAACACAGGAATGACACGGGCCAGGAATTCGATAGCTTTGTCACATCCCCACCACAGACCCCACCGTGAAATTCAGAGTGCGACCTCCCGTTCACTGCTACAGGAATTCCTGACCTCAGCTGAAGCCAGGGATTGCCCTGAACTGATGCAGACCAGTTTTGGTTTAGCTTTGTTGTGGCAGCCGTTTTGCTCCTTGCAATTGTCTTGAACTTGGGTAGGAAAGAAGGTACGTGAAAAATGGCACACTCTGGTGGGAATTTACATCACCCAACTTTGTTCATTTAAAAGTAAACGCATCCCATTCTAAGATGCATGGAGAGTCAACTCCTTTCCAGGGCAGCCTGGCTTTGCTGGCTACAGAAAAAGCCTTGAGGTGACAGAGGTACCTCTGCTTTAGATCACTATACTTGGATGAACTCCACCTTGGGTAACATAACCTGTATTTATTTCCTACTTTGGAGGAGAGAGGAGAGAAAATTCCCTGTGTGGGTTCGAGCTGGTACCTATCTTGGACTCAAAGTGGGAAGAGGGGGCAGGAGTGGTCCATTCTCCTCTGGGGGAGTTTTGGGTCAGGGGTAGTTGCGTGACACAAACAAGACAGTTCAATCTTCCTGATCAGAAAGCATCAGCAACCCTGTAAGTGTTGGCTTTCCCTGCTTTTTTCTGCATTTTGTTACTTAGAAATCCTGGATCTTTGCAAAAGCCTGCATTCCTCTCTATCGCTGTGTTGATTTCATTGTGGCTTTTCTTGTTGAGCAACTTTATTGATGATCTTTCTGTTTCCAAACCTATGAGCAAACAGTGGCCAAAATATCTGTGTCAAATCTTGTTTAGTCACAGAACTGCCAGCTTTCTCATTCCGGTTGCTCTGGAAGCTCCAACCTTTCCACCTCTGTCATACATCCCAGCCGTCACGCCTGCTGCTGAGGTCTCTGCTGGGGTCTGTGCCAGACCCGAGCCTCGCTGGGGGCTGGCAGCTTCTCCTCTGACACATGGAGCCAATCTCTGCCTCCAGGCTCAAGCCCAGCGAGACTGAGAATGAGGAGAGCTCAGCTCAAGAGCAGTGGGTGAATTTCCTTTGGCCTGGAGGAGGCTTTTTTGGGAATTTTTTTTTTTACAGGCAGCATACCGCTTGCGCGTTTCCATCCCTGGATGATACTGGATAGTTGCAGTAAGTGAAACTACAGAAGTGGCCAGATTTACGAGAAGCCTGTCAAAAGCAAAACAGTATCAAGTTGTGGTACTTTGCCAAAACACGTTAGGCACAGATTTTATAAAGCCTTCTTGTTTGCTAAACCAATATAAAAGATGAAAGTGGGGGTGACCACAAGGTCAGGCACCAGGCTGGAGGTTCACTCCAGCTGAGAAGCAGCAATTACAGCCTCTCCGTAGGCAGAAAGGACTGCCAGACCATTCAAAAGCTTTATGAACAACCACGGCTTGTTCTCAGAAGAATATATGTTACGACTCTTGTTTATTTTTCACTACGTTCATGAAGTGAGAGATTCTTCACATCTCGGTGAATAGTTGGAGCAAATAGAGTGTCTTTGGTTTTTCCTCTTGTTTAAATATATAGAGCTAAATATGTATATATTCAGATATAAGAAAATTGGCACTGATGCAAGGCACTTTCTAGACCTCTGATAGGGCTCACACAGCCTGAGTCAGCTGCACTAGCTGTGCTGGTCTTACAGGCCTCTTCTTTCGCATTTGGGGTCAAGTAAGTGACCTTTGTTCATATGAACAACTCCTACTGTAAGGGAGTGGCCTCACTGACATCATGTGACCTAAGGTTATTTGGAGGAAACAACAGAGGAAGCTGCAGGAGTGCGTTAGTGCCATTGACTTCCACTACCTACAGTTCAAAGATACAGGTGTCAGCAGCAGAGTGGGTCAGGTGGGTCACAGTCCGTTGTTCAGACATTTTTCACATTAGCAGTTGGAAGAGGAAACAGATTCCAGAAAGGAGGCACAGTGAAGGGATTCTGGATAAGCAGGGAAGGATGAAACTCACTTGAGGTACAAGGGTCAGTTTTGAGGACCGTGCACACCCTTTCCATGGCTTTTCTTACATAGTTACGGAGCTGTTGCTGAACCACTTGTGTTTCTAAGAAGTCAGAGCTGCAAATGTTTCCATAGGGCTGGTCCGTTCCCCATGGCCCAGTGACTGCCCCAGGGACACCCACCACCCAGCTCTAGGTGGCTGCTGTGCTTTGGGGTTCCTTTGTGATGGGTGCCAGATCTTCTGGTCAGACTGGGATTCATCTGGCTCTGGAGATTTTAAAGTTAAGCATCTAAGCTAGGGCATGTCACTCCAGTCTTCAAAAAGGACAAGAAGGAAGACGAAAGAAACTACAGGCCAGTCAGCCTCACCTCCATCCCTGGAAAGATGATGGAACAGCTCATTCTGGGCGTTGTCTCAAAGCATCTGGAGGAAAAGAAAGTTATCAGAAGTAGTCAACATGGATAAATGTTAAAATTTATGTCAAAATATGTTAATATTTATGTCAAAACCTTGACTTCGGCAAGGCTTTCAACACTGTCTCCCACATCATCCTCACAGGCAAGCTTAGGAAGTGTGGGTTAGATGAATGGACAGTGGGGTGGATTGAACAGTGGCTAGCAGATAGAGCTCAGAGGGTTGTGATTAGTGGTGCAGAGTCTAGTTGGAGGTCAGTAACGAGTGGTGTTCCTCAGGGGTCAGTACTGGGTCCAGTCCTGTTCAATATATTCATCAATGACCTGAATGAAGGGACAGAGTTGTACCATCAGCAAGTTTGCTGATGACACAAAACTGGGAGGCAAGGCTGACATGCTGGAAGGCTGTGCTGCCATACAGCGTGACCTGGACAGGCTGGAGAGTTGGGCAGAGAGAAACCTTATGAAATTCAACAAGGGCAAGTGTAGGGCACTGCATCTGGGGAGGAATAACCCCATGTGTCAGTACAGGTTGGGGTCTGACCTGCTGGAGAGCAGCTCTGTGGAAAGGGACCTGAGAGTCCTGGTGGACAACAGGATGACCATGAGCCAGCAATGTGCCCTGGTGGCCAAGGTGGTCAATGGCATCCTGGGGTGCACCAAGAAGAGTGTGGCCAGCAGGTTGAGGGGGGTCATCCTTCCCCTCTACTCTGCCCTGGTGAGGCCACATCTGGAGTATTGTGTCCAGTTCTGGGCTCCCCAGTTCAAGAAGGACAGGGAACTGCTGGAGAGGGTCCAGCAAAGGGCTACAAAGATGATTAGGGGATTGGAGCATCTCTCTTATGAGGAAAGACTAAGGGACTTTGGTCTTTTTAATCTGGAGAAGAGAAGACTGAGGGGGGATCTTATCAATACTTATAAATACCTAAAGGGAGGGTGCCAGGGGGATGGGACCAGTCTTTTTTCAGTGGTGTCCAGTGGTAGGACAATAGGTAACGGGCACAAACTCGAACATGGGAAGTTCCATCTAAACATGAGGAGGGACTTCTTTACTTTGAGGGTGGCAGAGCACTGGAACAGGCTGCCCAGAGAGATGGTGGAGTCTCTGACTCTGGTGACATTCAAAACCTACCTGGATGCCGTCCTGTGCAACCTGCTGTAGGTGTACCTGCTCTGGCAGGAGGGTTGGACTAGATGATCTCTAGAGGTCCTCTCAGCCCCTGCTAGTCTGTGATTCTGTGATTCCTCTGCAGTCAATGGAAGGAGCTGCCCTCCTTTGTAAGGTGGTTCATCCAGTCCTACAGGTGGTATATCTGGTAGGTGGTGTGAACCATCCACTGGGTATTTCTGGTGCTCTGGTGACAGCAAGGGAAGCTTCAACTTGATTTCACAGGACTAAGGTTGAGCCTAATTTGTCTGTGAAATGGCAATAATAAAACTGGGTTCTGGCAAGGGTGTAAGAGTATGGAAGTGTGGCTGGTGGAGAACAATGATTTAGATACTTCCTTGCACAGAGAGAAAACAAAGCACAGTCATATTTAAGAGCTGCTGGTTCCAGATGTAGATAAACAGGTTGCATTTCATCAAGTGGTAAGTGAACTAATGTTAAATATATTCAGTTTTCTTTCCTTTTTTGAACCTCAGTAAGATTTTCATTGTTTAAGGAATTAAATGCTTAAATGGTTTTATTTGTAATTTAGTCTGTTAATAGGGATAGGGAGAGATGTTATCATTCAGTTTTGTTTGCTTCAGGATTTTTTTTGTCCCATTTTTACGTAGGAAATATTCATAAGTGCTTTGCTATTTTTGTAGTAAAAGTTAATGTTACTTTAATGGTTAGCTGTGCTCAAGAAGAAATGGCACGTACTGTGCAAAATTGTTATTCTGAAGCAAAAGCTCAGGGTACTTAGTACCTAATTTGTGGAATTTACACATTTAGAAGGCAGTTTATTTACATAATATTTTATAAAAAGAAATATTTCCCATTTGTTGGGAAAAAAAAAACCCTAACTTGTTTTTATCATGAGGAAAAGAAGAGTTAATATACAGTGATCTTTTTGAAGGGAAAGCTGTATTAGACATAGGGTAGTAAAAAGTTGCTCTCATTGGAGTCTGAAATTCTATAGCTGCATGTAAAAATGTGTGCTAGAACTGTGTCACTGCCCTGAGCAGAGGCATCCCCCTGCCCCATGATGGATGAACCTCCTCTCCGCCTGCCCCATCCTGTCCCTCAGCCCCATAAACGCAGTGGATTTTCAAAAGCATTGTGATTGTACAAAAATTCTAAATGTTTGAAATATTTGAAATATCTGCATTATATTATAGTGGAAATAACTTGCGTGTTATAACTGAGACTCTGCCAATGTCTCCTCTGCAAGAGTGTTCTGTTTTACATTCCCGAACACGTGCCAGACTTCAACCACAATACATTTTTCTTTCATCCTTAACACATAACCGTGCTATTCAAATATGGGCATATTTTTTTTCAATGCGCTAGCTTTTGCCGTAGCTTTTGACACTTCAGACAAAGTACCCGTCTCAGTCAGCATTTAGGCTGTAGACTGTAACTGAGGTGAGACCTTTTTGTTCTCTCGTGGTGTAGATTCAGTCGTTATAAGGTGAAAGATGCCAGACATAGACTGGAAATCAAAATATGGTTCCGTATTAATTTCCTGTGAGTTCTTTCTCCTTCTTCATCAAAAACCTCAGGAGGCTTGAAATTGTGATAGGAGTTCCTCTTTCTCGTCTTAAACTGATAATTATGGGGGGATCAGGCCAGCACTAGTTCTGTAATAATAGTTTGCTGTTAAGTCCTGTGCAGATGGCAAATAAAGCCCAGAGGAGGTTTGAAGGTGGTAAATATTAGGTCTGAATAAGAAGAGTGGAAGAAGAGTCTGATGGCTGCTTGGAAAAGAACAATTTAAACCCCTTCTTCCCCTACAACTTCCATTGCAATCCTTATTGACCAATTCTCTGTACAATGTTAACGATGAGCGGTATTTTGGGAACTGTTGGAGGATTGTCTTCTCTCATTAGTATAAAACAATGCCATCTGATGTTGTAACATCCCTCTTGTAGCACAGACCTGAATATTCTCTTGCAATAATGCTCCCTTGCCTTACAGGAGTTTAGTGAGGTTGCATGTGTTAAAGATTTCACAATACTGTGGTACTGGTGGGCACAGGAATACCATGGATACGTCCTTACAAAAGCCTATTGGGACTGAAATTTCAGGTCAGGATGTTCTTGTTCAGTTGTTGCTCTTACATGGAATATGTTCCTGCACAGATAGCACTTATAAAATGCATTAAATACATAATTTGATATTCAGGTTTTTGGTGGATTTGGAGATGGTGGGATTTTGTCCTTTGAAGTAGTTCAGTCCGTCTGGGTTGTACAGCAAGTGCCTTGGAGGCAGTCATATCCCTGGGTTAGAATTCTCTTACTTTTTCTCATTCTTATTTTACTAAAAGGGATTTTGTATAGATCAACTTACTCTGAAAGTGGTGGTGGGGTTTCTGAATACCCATAGTCAGTTTTTTAAAGGCCAGTCCTATGCACCCACTAACATCTCTTCTTTCCTCTGGGGCAGGGTGATTTTTGTCTTCGCTGAGAATATGGGGCACTGCTGGTACAATGGCAGGGTGAGCCAAAACTCTCAGACCATGCTCATATCCCTTACCCAGGCATTTAGAAAACCTCATCAGGGATAAGTTTCTTAGGATTGAATTAATAGAAAATGTCATCCAGTTTGGCTTGTATGAAGCTTCAGATGAAGCAAATATTTTCTGGCCTCTTCGTACGTTTTCCTGCCAAAATATCTGCTGAATCCACCAAAATTAGGCTATTTACGAGGCTGCCATGGTTTCTTTGATGTGAGATCTTCTAAAGAGAAAGTTAAGATTTATTTTCCTGTAGTTTTGTATAATGACCTAACTACAGCAATCCTTTAAAAACAAATACTGTGTTTGGTGTCAAGAGTAAATGTACATTTTAGGTTGAGATAATCTCAGTGCCTGACCTATGGTGTATTGTTGCTGTGTAAGAGAATGCATTGTAACAGGTCCAGACTGGTTTTATGCCGTCAAAGTAACGTGATTGATATATTTATCCGCAAGGTTCTGGTGTGAACTAAGCAAATTATAGTAGAAGGTCATGAAATACAGAAGCTCTAAGTTAGGTTTCTGTTTGAAGCTTGAGAGGAGAGGAAGCAGTTCAAGCAAGCAAAAGCATTCCTATGTTGTAGTTTGTCATGTCATTGATCTTAGTTTAGTTGGTAATTGCTTTTAATGCACTGAAGATTCCCTCATTTTTTTCTTCAGTCTCATATAATGCTCAATATTACAGTGTTCATCACCCAAAATTTCACTGATATTCTTGTGGGGCATCATAGCTGAGCATCATATTGAACAAGTATATCATTTCCTCATTGGTGATATTTTTTAGAAGGTGAAGCTGTTATGTGAAATTCAGATAATTCAGTTTTCTCCGATCACAATCACAAAATATTTAGCAATTTTAAAAATGTCTTGAAACCAATAGATATTACAGCTTTTATTCCAGAAGAAGCTTTTGCAATGTTAAAGGGACAATGCCAGCTTAAAGTTTCTGTTTCAGTAAGGTGGTTCGCCTTTTGTTGCTGGAAGCAATACACATTTTAATCCTGTAGGAATGTGGTTTGTAAGTTGGTTACATTCTGCAAATGTACTGACACTGAAAGAATCAAAGAAAAGGATCAGTCCCAGTCACAGATCCGGCCTCAGGTTCCTGCACAGGAGAGTAATGTTGCTGTGCTTGTGTTCCTGATACAACAGGGAGAAGGTTAATAGGGTGCAAAATTTCTCAATAAGAAAAAGTAAAAGCTGTTTTGCTGAAGTGTGTGAAACAAGCTGACATGAAAACGTACCCAGGTTTTTATTAGACCTCCTCAACTTCAAATACACCTACAAACAGACCTTCCAGTTTTACTATGGCAAGTGAGTGCTTCTGGGCTCTGATTTGTATACTACATGACATGTCTGGAGGAGTTACAAGCTCTTGAAATGTGAATGGTTTAGTCTTTGTTATGTGAGTATGTATTCAGGGGTGGAGGTAATGAAATTGCAGGTTGACCTTTTGATATAGCAGCCCTAGCAATTGCTGCTATAATAATCATCCTCCTTTCAATTCCATGGGAGAATGGAAATTACAGTTCTACAGATTGCTTCTAATTTTATGCATGAGCTTGTTTAGAGCCATCTATCACTGAAGAGCATGTTGTCTCCTCATTGTGGCTTTTAAAGAGCCTGTAGCATGCCCGCTGTACTTGATGGTGTGTGATGCCGGATGCAGCCTGACCAGATCAAGCCATCGTCACATGTGCATCCTTGCCTCAGCCAGACTGAGTTGCTCCACTCCTCTGCCCACGACGAGAGGTGGTGGTGAACACTGCTGCTTTTCCCAGTGGAGATGAGTGATGGCCTGGCCCCCAGCACTGGCCAGGTACGGAGCAGGGCTGTCTTCTCTAAGGATTGCTCCCGACCACCCTCTTAAAAGCACCATAGTGACCTGAAATTAATTAGCTGTGGCTGACATGATGTGGCTCTGTGTTGCGCAAAGGCACGATGGTGCCTCTACGGGCACAGGCGTCTTTGAGAACCGTTTCTGACCTGAAGCAGGGCTCAGGGCTGTGCTGTGACTGGGACTGTGCTATATGGAAACAGAATCATTAATGGGATGGCGTTGGGGAACAGCTGTGAGCAGATTTTGACAGGGGTCAAAGATGAGGCCAGAGAGTCAGCCATGGGAAATGACTTCCAGCAGAAGTTAGCGGCAGGATAGAAAAAAATTAGTGAATATTTTATAAGACTAAAAAATATGGGAGTGGCGCTGCATCATGCTGAGGGCATAGCAATGCTGACATTACCATTTGCCTCACCTCAGAGGCATCAACCTGAATGATTATGGGCATTGAATCATAGATTGGAAGGGACCTTAAAGATCATCTAGTTTGAATCCCCCTGCCATGGGATACCTTTCACTAGACCAGGTTGCTCAAAGCCCCATCCAAACTGGCCTTGAACACTTCCAGGGATGGGGCCTCCACAGCTTCTCTGATCAACCTGTTCCAGTGTCTCACCACCCTCATAGTGAAAAATTTCGTCCTGATATATAATGTAAATCTACCCTCTTCCAGTTTGAAGCCATTACCTCTTGTAAAAAGTCCCTCCCCAGCTTTCTTGTAGGCCCCCTTCAGACACTGGAAGGCCACGCTAAGGTCTCCCTGGAGTCTTCTCTTCTCCAGGCTGAACAACTCGAACTCTCTGAGCCTGTCTTCATAGGAGAGGTGCTTCAGCCCTTGGATCATCTTTGTGGCCCTCCTCTGGATAATCTTTGTGCTTCTAGAATTGATCCCAGCAGATCCAGGAGATAGCATGTTCGGAGGATATTGGGAGAAAGGTTGCATTACCAGCTATGCACGTTGCCAGTTTAAATACAGGCAAAACTAGTTCATCAGCTTCTGAAGATTATTTTTTTAAATTTCAGGTTATTTTTCTTCTCTCAGCTTCTCCCAGTGTTCATCTATCTGTATATCTACCTTAGGACTCCTGAATTCAAAAGTGCAGAAGTGGGCTTTGTTTCCCTGGTATGTAGTGAGTGTGTTTGTAACAAAGAGACAGACATTGCTAAGAGCAATCCTAGGGAATAGCTCTTCCCACACCCTAAAAACCCCAAAGCAAATTAATACCAAAAAAAAAACCCCAAAAGGAATGTATAGAGGGTTGTACAGGAGCCAGAAGATCTGAGTGAAATTTGGCTCCAGTGACATTAGTGGTAAAACTTTTTGGATTACCACGGAGCCAAGGTTGCAGCAATGGATTTCATTTCCATCACTGCCATTAGACGTGCTGCCAGTTCCCCCCATGTCATACCGTGACATTTTCCCATCCTTGTACAGTGCTGCAGGGGTCACTGGAAGGAAAATCCACACTAAGTCCAGATACTTACTTGGTTTACAAAGTATTGTTTTATTGCTGGCTTATCATGGGGTAGAAGGTGCGGGGAGGTTTCCCAGCTGTTTGCAGACACCTCCTGCCTGGACTCTCCCTTCCCTGACAGCTGAGGCCACAACACCCTGTCTGCCATACTGGTTGTCCTGCCAAACAAGACAGATAGCCTCAAAGTGCTCAACGTCTTCAATGCGTGGCACTGATTCTCCATCTGTCCAGCATCTTGCAGCCTTTAGAGGTGGATAATTCCCCTGCGTGGTAGAAAATAATCCCTGGAGCTGTAGATCCTAGGGGAATAGGGATGCTAATATGGGGCCACTAGCTGGAGAGGGTATTTACATCTCGGGCAGGCCTTCTGGTTTGGTATCAGAAATGCGTGGGTTTTGGAGTGGCTTTCCTGATATAACTTGTCTTCGTTTACATTGTTCTAAGTTACTGTCCCTCAAAGTTTTTCAAGCAGCTGTTTATCATTGTGGAAATACATCTCCAGTTGAGAAGAGCAGATGGGCACCTCACTTCAAACTCGGTAGGGAATTAGGTTTGTGAGCCTGTCTTGTAAGCAAGCTGGATTTAGGACCTGGAGTTTGCCTTTGTTTTGGAAACAGTATTGTGATGCATTCAGCCAGAGTGCTGCCCCGTCTAGGAGCGGTAAGGCTGGCACAGGAGTTTCTATACGTGGGAGCAGTTATGGTACAGTGAATGCATAGAATCTGTGTGTCAAATACATTTTTCTCTGATTGCCAGTGTCCAACACATTCTGTCTTGGGTCAGTCAAGTTACTAACTACATTTTAATATAAATTCTGATGCCATGTCTCTTCTGTCTAATATTGCATATGTCTATGCATATAGGCATATTTCCTTATATCTGTGAAAAATTACATCTTAATTTTGCATAGATAAAAAAACATAATAAAGTAAAATGAACCTGAAAAATTGACGTAAGAGGACAGGAGACTGCCAGTAAAAGTTATTAACAGTCTGCTGGTAGACAAAAAGTTAATACCTCTTCTTCCTATTTATAGGATTCTTCCTATTTACAGGATTCAGTTAAAGCACTGGTGGTGCTTAAGCAATATCATATGTCAAAGAAGAGAGTACATAAGGAATGGGCAGGTTTGGAAGAGGCTTGCCGGATTGGTAGCTCTCCCTGCACGGTGATTATCCTGCAGGGTGGCTGCAGCTGTGCTCACACCAGAGCAGCTGAGCATCGCTCCTGGGCAGGGGGGGCAAGGCGGGGAATTTTGGTAGCGTAAGACTGCGACATTAGGAGCAAGGCATTTAATTACAAGTGCTGTTAAGGAGGGATTTGTGGATCTGCGCTTGGGCAGAGTGATCTCGGCAGCTGGATCCATTCTGCGGTATCCCAGAGAGGGCTACCCCACGTCCCTCCACCTTAAAGACCACCCGCTCTTCTAACGGCATCTGCCTATCTTCACCCTCCCTACACAAGCACCTGCCTTCCCCACCACGCCAGGGCAGCGGCAACCCGCTCCCGCTTTTCCCCCGCTTAGGTAGGCTTCTCACCCCGCTGGCAACCAAGGATTATTCCCTCCCTCTCTCCCCCAGAAATAGCAACCTCTTCCCATCTGCTCCCTCTGAGGCGGCCAGCAGAGCCCGGAGGCCTGTGAGCTGGCGCGGGAGGAGGCGTTTGGCTGCTCAGCCAGCCATTCTTCGTGCTGCCCCGGGAAAAGGCAGCGGACGGAATGGAGGCACTGGGTTTGACTCGCCGGCTGCCAATTGGGCCATGCTGCTGTAGCACATTCCAGCCGTGCGTGGTGTAAAACGATATGCCCGCGGCACAGATGTGGTTTGCTCACTGGCGCTTTGCTTCCCGACATTCCTGGTACGTGCAGCGTGGCCCTCACTCTTTTATGCTTTTCCTTTGATTGAAAAGCGATGAATAAGGGATAACTGCTTTTCTGCTGTGTAGGGACTTGGGTCAATTCTCTTGGTCAGGCAAAGAACAGAGGTTGTGGTACAACTTCCACGCAGTTAGAAATGCACAGTGATACATGTCTGTAAAGGCATCTGCTACTCTGCTTGTGTAGACTGCTTGTATATATGCAAGCATGTATGCATTTTTTGCTGTTGTGCTCCTAAAAAGCTGTGTATTTTCACACTGTAGGAAGCAAAGTATGAGGATACTAGGAAAAACAGAAGCATAGTCACAGAATCACAGAATAGTTGAGGTCAGAAGGCGCCTCTGGAGATCATCTAGTCCAACCCTCTTGCTCAAAGCAGGTTCAGCTAAGCAGGTTGCCCAGGGCCGTGTCTAGCTTTTTAATATCTCTAAAGATAAGACTCTACAACCTCTGTGGTCAACTTGTTCCAGTTTTTGACCATCCTGAAGAATAAAAAACATTTTTTATTATGTTTAAATGACCTTCCATGCACTTCAGTTTGTGCCAATTGCCTCCTTTACTTTGACTGGGCACCACTGAGAAGACTCTAGCTCCATCTTCTTTAACCCCCATCAGGTATTTATCTTTATCCCCTAGACTGTTTTCTTCTCCAGGCTGAACAGTCACAGCTCTCACAGCCTCTCCTCATATGACAGATGTTTCAAGACCTTAATCATCTTTGTGGCCCTTTTCTGCACTGTCTCCAATATGTCTGTGTCTCCCTGGTACTAAGGAACCCAGAATTGGACGCAGCACTCCAGGTGTGGCCTTGCCAGTGCTGAGCAGAGGCAAAAGATCACCTCCCTAGACCTGCTGGCAATGCAGCTCAGGAGGCTGTTGGCCTTCTTTCCCACAGAGACACACTGCTGGCTGATGTTCAACTTGGTGTTCACCATGACACCCTTGTCTGCAGAGCTGCTTTCCAACTGGTTGATCCCAGCCTGTCCTAGTGCATGGGTTTATTCTTTCACAGGTGCAAGACTTGGCGTTTGCCTTTGGTGAACTTCATGAGGTCCTTGTCAACTCGTTTCTCCATCCTCTTGAGATCCCGCTGAACGGCAGCACCCCCATCTGGTGTATCAGCCACTCCTCCCAATTTTGTATCATCTGCAAACTCACTGAGGGTGCACTCTGTCCTGTTGTCCAGGTAATTAATGAGGATGCTAAACAGTCTCAGTATCAACCTATGGTGCACCACTAGTGACTGGTCTTCCAGCTGGATTTCATGCTACTGACCACAACCCTCTGAGCCTGACAGTTTTCAATCCACCTCATTTTCCACTTACCTAGTCTATAATTCACCATTTTGACAGTATAAAATGCAATGAATACCTCAGTTGTTTCCGTGTCCTCTGTCACCAGGTCCCCGTTCCTATTCCCATTCAGCAGCAGGCTTGCATTTTCCCTAGTCTTCCTTTTGCTGTAGATATACTTTTGGAAGCTCTTGTTACCTATCACATCCCTCACCAAATTAAACTCTTTTTTTTTTTTTTCCAACTCCATCCCTGCATGCTCATACTGTTTCTACATTTCTCCTGTCCCTGCTTCCAGCTCTTGAATGCATCCTTTTTATGTTTGCGTTCAGTCAGCAGCTCCTTATTCATCCATGAAGGCTGCCTGCCACCTGTGCTTGACTTCCTGCTTTTAGGGATGGATGAATCTTGAGCTTGGAGGAGGTGATCCTCGAAAATAAGTCAGCTCGTGGACCCCTCCTTGCTCCAGGATGATACCTCATGGGGTTCTTCCAAACAGATCCCCAAACAGGCCAAAATCTGCTCTCTTGAAGTCCAGGGATGTGATCCTACTGTTTGCCTTGTTCCATCCTCTCAGGAACCTGACCTCCACCATTTCATGGTCCTCCAGCCAAGGCTGCCTCCGGCCTTCACATCCACGATCAGTCCTTTCTTGTTGATGAATATCAGTCCAGCAAAGCAGTATCAGGTCCAGCAGAGCTGGACATAACTGAACTACTCTCAAACATAGGAGTTTTAAAGCTTATCTGTGAAATGAGTTAAATTTTCTTGAGCCATTGGTAGCTTTTATTTATTACATTCATTTTTTTTTCTTTCTTGAATGAAAGTTCACATCACCGTTCCCTGCAAGTCTTGGTCCAGGCAGTTTGTACTGTGACATGCTCTGCTTTTGTAGCCGCTATTGCGTGAACACTCCTTCCCTGATCCAGTAAGTGTTATCCTATAATTCTCTGCAGTGGCACCTACAGTAGCAGAGCCACAGTTACTCCCGGCCAAGATTTTTAACATCATTTGGAGACAACGTGGCTTTGAATGTGGAGCATGTAAGCACCATTCTTTCTGAAAAGACTTTTTAAAGGTAGGCCAAAATTAAGGACATAAGAAAATAATATTTTTGTTCCCTCATGTTTCAGGTAGGTTAGGTTGGTTCTGTTGACTTTTGTGCGTGCTTGTCATGTTGATCTCATTTTGGCCTTTCACCTGTACTAGTATGGGCTTATGTCTTCCTGAAATTTGGCTTTGGGAAGAGACATCAGTACAGAAATGCCTCAAGTCTTGCATCTGATGTTGCTTTTACCAGGTTTAGTTCCACTTTCTTTCCTCAAATTGCATTCTTTCCCAAGGACGAGCCAGTATTTGGCTCTTAGCTTTTTCAGAAAATGCTGGTGGCGATATAATCAGTTCCTTACTGTCAGTGTGTCAATTCTCAGTTGGCTAGTGCAGCAATAGATTAAAAACTTAAGTGGGTGGAAAAACAGCTTTAATTAATTAAGATGGCTCATAATTATTTCTAATATTACTGTTCTCTGAGGACATAGATAGTCACCCATGAATATGCTGCATTAGTTTGAAAAAGACTAATTTCTCCAAAAGGGAAAGATAATTTTATATAAAAAGTTAACCAGTAACAGCCTATTTAGATATTTCCATATACTTCTTTTGTTACAAGGGGGTATTGTTAGCACGGTTCATAAATGATGAGTTACACTAAATAACATAATCCTGCCTTTTTCTGCATCTGCCTGAACTCATGGACCTCGGTTGAGTGGCCTTGGTGTAGCTGGGGACAATATTTGCCCCAGGATATGTTCAGGTAAGGAAATTTTTTATTGATAAGAAGCTGTGCACACCATAGTACAACACTAAACGTTTGCGTTATTCCATATCATCTCTTTCCCCCAGAGCATTTTTATGACTATCCAAGCTTTTGATCACAGTCTTTTTAGATGATCGAATTCACTTTCTGTCTCTAGAGGCTACAGAGACTAAAAATCTGATATCTCTTAGAAAATTAAGCTTCAGCATTCATCTTTAGTATCTCTTTCTAGATCTGTGGCACTCCCTCCGGTGAGTACTTGCCAAGAATGCTTTTCGTGGGTATTTATAGCACTATTTCTTTTGTAAACTAAATCTTTTTTGATAGACTTTGGCTTTTGGGCTCATTTTTATTCCATATCTCTGCTTGGGTTATACAAGACCTCTGACATGTGGTAATCCTCTGGAATGAGAGAAGAGGGGTCAGTTTACTATAGGTTTACACAAGTTTTGGGGCTGTATGCAAGTTTTGGGATATAATTCAAACAACTTTTTTCAGTTACCATTATTGTTCAAGTCTTCCAGATCTTTCATAACGTATACTGGTAATTCTTGGCTTCATAATGTATTGATCATATAAATTATCTGACTAAGCAAACCATCTGGGTGAAAATGAAGATTAAGTGTGTGAAATATTGAAAATGTGCCAGTGGGAATGTTTTTTTAAGCTGTGTATATAGATCATAAGTTTCAAAACAGAAGGAGAAAGAACTGACTGACGGCTCATCTATCTATATATACTCCTTTGCGTCAAGATCTCTGATCCGTAACATTGGGTTGCTCAGATAATGGTTTAAGTCAACCAAGGCTGACCAGTAAGAGAGTTCAAAGTTTGTTTTGTAGGTCATGTTGTCCTTTTGCTGATCTTCTTTCTGTTGTGTACATGATGCCTGATGTGACTTTCCAAATGTGGGCAATTTCCCAGCACTAATTACTTAGAAATTTTGTTATCTTGTAGAAATAAATAGGAATGTTAGATGTACCTTGTGCATCATAACTGAGCACCTCCCCCTATCCATCCATCCTACTGACCAGGACTATATCCCTCTCTCACCCAAAAGTTAGCATATGCATTTTTGCTTTCCTATGAGAAAATTTCAGCAAATGTGTAAGAGTTCATTACACAACTACAAATTTAGCTTCTTTCAGAATCCTAAGCTTTAGTCAAAGTAGTGACTTTCCAAAATTCCTAGTGTTTGTCCTCATATTTCTATGTAGTTTTAAGCCCTAGGAAATCTCTGTAGCTGATAGCCTCATCCCGTTCATTTTGCCTTTTTTTTTTTCTTTTCCCTTGACTTCAATTTGAGTAGATCTAGGCCAAAAGATTGTTTTACATGGTAATTTGGTAAATAACACTACTGAATAACCTGAATAACTTAAGGGATGAAGGTGAGCCTGTTTTTTGCTTGCTTCCTTCAGCTGATTCATGTTGTTTTTCATTCCCCTCTCTCTCTCTCTTTCTCTAATTCATTATCCTCCCTTCGTCATTTCTGAACTTGTGATAGTTACAATAAATATGCAAAAAAGCGCCCCTGATTGCCAGTGCTGCTGAGATTGCAGCTCTCTGCGCTGCAGTGCTACCTGCGGTAGCTTTCAAGCAGCTGCAATATTCGGCGTGCCGGGCTGTGCTCTGTGTTACGATAGCTACCCTGCTATCAATACCGAGATAGCTAATTTAAAGATAGCTCAAATATGTTCCCTTGAGCTCTAGTGACTGGAGTGTTGACTATGAATAAGTACTCTGATTACACGGTGAATAAGTATTCTATATAATATATGGGGTATACCCAACAAGATAATGGAAAACGGAAAAGGAAGACTGCTTTTCTTCGTTTGCAGGTATTCAGTTTGACTGCGGGAAATGAAAAAGGTGAGGAAAATTACGGGAGGGAGGGGCAGGACACCATCATGATAAGGATCACTGTGTGTGTTTCTTCTTGTGATAGGGCAGCATTAAAATTCTGAGCGTCGCAGCAGCACGCGCGGCGTCGGTGCCTTCCAGGAGCAAGCGAACACAATTCAACAGCGCCTACATTTGTCAGCAGATCGTGCCGTTGGGAAGGAAAGGGGGAGTCCACATGAAAGCTGTTGGCATTTCTGCACTGGCTTAGGGTTCCAGAATAGCGTATTGTCTCACAATTACTTCCTTTAGAGTCGATCCAGTGAACTTTCCTCCACTTCTGCCGTCCCACATCTGTGTTGTTAGACAGCTGTAACTGGTTTAGAGTCATCATAATAAAAAAGAAACCTTTTTTCTTGCAGAGCAATCTGTAGTTTGGCAGGGAATAAAATGGCCACTTCAGCACTAGTGACAGAAAAATCTGCCTTTAATTGACAGAAATAGCTTTCTCCAGACTCTTGTTTAGGCACGGTATCTGAGAATATGTATGCCCTGGAGTACCCTGGGGGTTAGCATGTGGCATAGAAATACAGTTTAATCTTTTATACTTTGTAGTTGTCTTTGCTGCGTTTCTCTGTGAATTCTCCTCCCTCTTCTGCTATAACACTTCATTCAAGTTCATGCACTGCTATGCTGCAATGCTATATTGCAGTTTCTTTTCCTCTCCTTTATCTTTTGCAATAAAGCACTTAATTTTTTTTTAGAAATTACTTGAGTTTCTCAGCTAGTATTTTTTCCAGGACTCTTGTCTCCTATTATGAATGTAAACTTTGTGGAATAGGGTGCTTTTACAAACCAAGAAATTCCAGAGGCGCAGATCTGAGCTGCAGCACCTTCAGGTCTATTGAAAAAAGCTTGGGGAGCAAAATGTGATTTGATTAACTAAACACGGTCAGCACAACTTCTGGATGCTCTCTTCCTACCCTCAAACCAATGCAGAAAACAGAGGCAAAATACATTTCACCATTTTTGTCATGCATCGTGAAGTATTTTTCGAATCTCTAGTGCTTTCCCAAGCTGCAGACTCAGCCTTTACTAAGAGAGAGCGTGGAGTCGCCTGTGGGCAGCGAGGATGGCAGATTTCTGCAGCCATCTTCCTCTACAGCCGCTCTGCCTCCCTCTCTTTTTTTTCCACAAGTTAACGTCAAACCGTTCAGCAGGGAATTTACAAGCCATAAAACTGCATTATTCAGTTATGAAGTAACAACCTCATCATCATGACTTCAGCAAGTGCTCATAAAAGCCAGAGTCAGATTTATAAGCAGAGGAATTGCCAGCTATGTCTAACAGATGGTTCGCAGTGACAGACTTGCCGGTTTCCGTCACCCGGTAAGGTAAAATTCTGCTTAGGTGTGTTGTGGATAGTCTTTCCTTATAAATGATTAAATGGGTTAAAAACAAAGTCAAGCATTTCATATGGAACACTTTGCTTGGGGAGAAAGCATTGTGCCCTTGGATGTGGTTTTCTACGTTGCAAATTAACTTTCAGGTTCTTCATTATTTTTCCTGAAAGCAGTCGTGATGCAGAAAGCTGCTGTTCTTCCATGTCACAGTTTGGTCACTGTCCTATGGATGGTTTAGCAATTTTCTTCTCTTTTGATACTCCTTCAGTGCAACACTGAAGCGGTAGGCTCACCCTGTGGGTGAAGCGGAGGACTAGGGACTCTCCTGCTCTGCCTTTGGAAGGGCCAGAGGCACGTTGCTTTGCTTTTCAGGTAATGGTCACCTCTATTTTTTGACAGACAAGAGACCATATTTTCCTTTTTCTGTTTCTTCAGGTGCTCACCAGATCTACACAATCTTTCAAAACTAATTGCCAGTGGCTCAGAAAGTTCATTTATTCCCCTCTCACTTGAGGCTGCATTTCATAGCATGTATTAGTGGCCTGCAAAATATTAATGAAGACATCAAACTGTTTTTTTCCTCACAGGAGTATGAAAAAGGGTGAAAGACACTGAGATCCCATATATCACCCACACATATATATAGCTGAAGAGTAATCACAGTGATTATTTTGAATATTTTAAGGACTGCTCTGAAGCAAAAAAAAAATTGTTAGTGTAGTGTAGAGCCCATTATTATGAATGAGCTGTAACAGAGATGTTGAGAGGTCTTTCGCAGTACTTCAGAATAGCTGTTGCCCATTAACCGTGCCAGGACCCTCTAATGTTGCAGAAGGTTTTAAAAGGCATTTAAAGATCATTAAAAGATTAGGCATTTAAAGATCGTTTAGAAGGTGTTGAAAGTCACCTGCATGACCCTGGAGACTTTGCTAGGTCCGTGGCTGCCTGCCTGGACACTTCTGTTTTACAAATTAGCCCTGTACTATTTCAGTAGTCATGAAATGATGATGTCTTTAATTTAAAACATTGAGACTTCATGTTAATACTGGCATAATTCCTATTATTTCATCTGGTTACATGAAATCGCTTAGCTCGTGGAGTAGTGGGATGTTGTCTCGTTCTTTGCTGAAGCGGTGATCTGGTGACACGAGTCAGCAACAGTTTAAACAGAGACCGTATCTGCTGCTGTTGCTGTGATTGCCCGTCTGTCTCTTCTCTATTATTTGCAATTATTTGTCTCAAAAATAAGGAAATATAAATACTGCTGTTCTGGTTTTGTAATAATGTTCAAAGTCTGATTCCACACCATTGTGACAATCATATAATCCTGAGCATAACATTATACAACACAAGTTTACAAACGAGAATTATTCCAAGCAAAACACTCAAAACATAATGAACTTAGCAAAGTTAATAGTTCCTGACATTAATGTTGGCCTGAAGGTCCGAGTGGCGCGAGTCTGGTTTGAGTGAGGGACGCTTTGTGTTTGGTGAGACGCCTGGTGTGACGCAGGCACGTCGATACTGCCAGCGTGTTTGGGTCCTGCAAATAATTTAATTCTGAGGTTGCACAGAGCATTGCAGTGTGGGAGTGATGCTGAATTATGTTTCAAAACGAAACAAGATGTGGCACGTGAAAGGGGGAGTAGAAGCAGCTCTTCAGCTTCAGAGGCGGGAGCTGCGAGACAAGGACAGGGCAGCGCTCTGTACTTCTCAGGAGCGTTGGGAGCGTTGCCCACGGCCCCTTGGAAGCGGCCTGAGTATTTGTTTCGTTCTCCTCTTGATGGATGCCAGGAAAAAAATGGCACAACATTCTTTTCTTCCAACTGCTACTAACCTTCCCTCCAAGGAATGCCTTTTGAATAGCAATCTCACAAAGATGCTTTAACACATAAAAAATTATGGTATTAAAAAAAAAAGAAAGAGAATAACTTGTGTGAAAATGCATTAAGGCAGTGACATGCATAAAAAATACCATGCTAAGCCTAGAACATTTCTTACCAATGCAATGTGAAAATGTGGTGATATTTGAAGCAGCTAAAGCATCACTTTGATGCTTATGAGTATCCCGTAAGTGCAATGACAGCCCTGGAAACGGGGGAAGATGTTGCTGAACACCTGAAGACAAATAGTGAGCTGTACACCTTTCATTGCACATAGTAACTTAGCAAATTTTATTTAAGAAAGGATGGCAGTCTTTTACAACATTATTAGGTAGTGTTATCATTCAGTGGTTCTGAGTTACTCTAGTAGTCTCTGTGAGTTTTGTGATTATTAATTATTGATTAGGATTGATTGGGATTATACAATTCCATCGATATGATAGCACTCTAGTGACGGGTAGAATAAACACGTAAGGAGGTGGTTGGTGCCAGGTGGGTCTGTGGCAGGTACACAGTGTGCATTTGCAAGGGTGGAAGCTAAAGCTTGGTGCCTTTTGGACCAATTGATGAATGTGGTGTGGGCACGGGCCCTGCTGGGTGTGAGCACAATAAAGGATCATGATGCATGCTATTAAAAATTTAAATTAATTAAGCACAGACAGACTTCTGCTGTGGGCTTGGGTGTGCCCTCTCCTGTGGGATGCGTGTGATCTTCCTCAGCCCCACCAGCATCGGTGGAACTGCAGAGGAGGCTGCAGGCGCTACCAGCAGACCTCTTCAACTCTCTTTCCAAGAAAATTGGGATGATTCTGGGAACTGGGAGCTCAAGTCCCTCTTTCCCCCATCCAAAATTGCAGGTAGATGTTGAACACATACCTCACTGAATTCAAGCATTTTGCTTTGTCATTATTTTTTTAAAAAATGTTTACTGCATTTGTTTGTTTTTGTTAACCTCTCAAAGCATTTATCTAAAAGATGGTATAAGTTTTCTATTGATTTTATCACAGTCTCCATTTCAAATAAGACAATTCCCACTTATTTCTTTCTGTAAAAATTGCTCAGAAGTCAGTTTTATGCTGGCACATCAGAAAATGAGACCAGTTGTACTTCAGAACAACACTTCAAAGATTTTATTGATTTTTGTTTTTTTCAGAGGAATGTTTCATCAAGGGCTTTCAGTGAAGTTCTCTCTTCAAAACTTCTTGTGATATATAGTGCTCTAAAAAGGCAAAATGTTGTCTTCTTAAATGATTGACCTTCTAGGGCAAAGGCACCAGTGACTGAAGAGTTTCAAAAACATAGATTAAGTTGAGACTGAAGTATATTAGTTAGTAATGCAGATATTTCTGCTTATAACATTTAGAAGTATATCTTTGCAGGAAGCAAAATATGAAGGTAGTTTTCAGTGAAAGATGTCTTCTCTCAGAGTATCTGTGTTCACCTCTTTTCTGTGTGTGCATGTGTGGCTGTGTGCACACTTTTAATCAGAGAAATCTGAATGTGATAATGTGATAAGCATTTCATGTTGGTCTTATTTTTAGAAACAAAACTCAGGTAATATATTTTGTGAGATTATTTTTTCAGGTGTAATTAATATAATGTGTATACTTTATACAAGATTACACTCATGAGTATGTGGAAATGCTCTCAAAGTCATATGTGTTTATGGGTAGAGAGAAGGGTGAGAGGGAGCAAGGAAGACTGAGGGGAAAAAGAGTGTACTGTGAGATATGAGATAAGGGTTTTATTGTGAATCTTTCAGGGTCTGGCTGTATTACTGGAGATGAGCCATGACACAGTTACGCACTTTTCCCGGAGTGCTGATAAACCCTTGTGTCACACCAAAGCAGAGGGAGTCCATGGTAGAGATGGATCAGAGAAGCTCCTTGAGAAACATTTATAGTGCTCTTAAAAAAATCTGTAGGATTATTAATCATATCTGTCTGCCTTTAAAGCTAGACTCAATTCACTACCGTGGCCTGGAGTTTATCCTTTTAATTCTGTGTTTGGCGTGACAGCTCACGTGCTGACCACTGTGTCCCTGGGGAGGACCAGCAGCAGCCGCTGCTCAGCACGCTCCAGGGCTGGCACACCACTGACCCTGCAGTGGGACGTGTTTTGGGAGGAAGGATCGACTCAGCTCAGCTCCACTCAGAGTCCCATTAAGCACCCTTAGGAATATCATCTCTTACGAAGACCTCATTCATTTCCTTCTTCTTTTTTTTTTTTATTTTTTATTTTTAAGTTTTATGACTGTGCTACGCTTTGACAGCTTGGGATGAGTTTTTCCAAGATGGATATCTGCCCTAAGCCATATTATTTTAATTATTTTGTTTGGGAAAATGATGACCAGAAAATTTCAGGCATTTCTGGGAATGAAACAGGGGAAGAAAATGTTTGTTTTCTGATCTTGATAAATGTGTTGACTTTGTTTGAGTAGCTGTAACTCCTCTGTATTTTGATGGAGACCTGAAATTTGTCAGGGCATGGTTGGTGGTGGGGATGAGAGATTGAATTTCTGATAAAAAAGTGCTTTTTGATGTGCTCCTCCTACACTTGTCTGAGTGAAAAGTTGTGTGTGTGTCTGTGCTCAGTGGATATTCCCCAGAGCTCCTGCGAGTGCAGCCACGTGGAGCATCTCCTGATTGAGGCTGAAGAAGACTTTCCCTGCAGTGGTGCCAGGGCTTCCATGGGGAACACAGGGTTGCATGTGCTTTCCATGACATCCCTGCTGACAGAGCGGTGTCGGGGATCACTGATTTGTATAAGGAAGGCACCACAGTTACCAGTGCGCACCAGGGGGAAGGGGCTGTCCAGGAGGGAGCCCTACACTCTGCTCCTCCATCTCAAAGCAGTGGGTGATGTGCATCCTCGTGTCAGGTATGTTGTCTTTGGCCCATCAACTGGAGCGTGCACCTATGCATCATTGGCTGTGACAGCACTGGGGGTCTCTGGTTCACTCCTCACAGATTTCTCACTCCTGAGTCGCCCAAAATTGGCAGCACGAAGTGGGAAATGACACTCCTGCCATTAAACCCAGCCAGCAGTGCTCACTAACAGCAGGGGTCTTCTTTTTGTGTGTGCCCTGTTTGGGTCGGTTTCTGACCTGTGTAAGTGCTTAGTGACTTTATCTACAGCTGGATGTTCGAGGGTGACATAACTCTGATATACATCCCTGGAGAGAGATTTTAGATGAACTAGGCACTTTGTCTCATGAAATTGAAATGTATGCAGATGGCGTTTTTTCTTACATAAAGGGTGGTCACGTGGCGTAGGGGCTGGCAGTCACATTTATCCTTATTAGAAAAGGGACAAAGAGCCAAGGCTTGTTGTGGTCCCACAGCAGCACCAAATGGTGGCAGGGGAAAAAAAAAAATAATCAATTCCTACAGCTTTTACCCTCTTTGTTCCTCTTAAGCTGTGCTGGTTTGGGGAGGGTTTGGGTAAGGAGCAAGGAGAAAGAAATACCTGCAAAACCCAAGCTTGTGCTAATAGCTGAGAACAAGCAGTCAAACCTTCTGGTTTTTGAAAAGGAAACAGAAACAATGCAGTCCTACAAAATTGGGTAAAGTTGTCTGGGTTGTCAAATCTTGCAGCCTGTAACAGCTGACTTCAGGTCTGTCGGAGGCACATGAGTGCTGTGTCTCTGATTTTGAGTTAGCTGAGGGGTAGAAAAAAAGGCGAAACATGTGGTCTTGTCCAGATGAAAAAGAAGAGTAGTGAATCTTTTTAATATTTTTCCCCACACAGTTAGGAGGGACCAAAGTGCTCCCGAGCCAGTTTAGCTCTCTGACTCTCACTAAAACTTAATACAAACCATTCCCTTCAAGTCATATATGAGAAGCCCCCATTACTCCAGAGCGGGCAGCGTATTGACCGCAGGGCGGGCAGACCAGGAGGAGGATCCCTTTTTCCTTAAATCCGACTTGCTGTCGTTATAGAGGCAATGTTAAGTTCCAGGAGCTGGTGCTGTCACCGTCTCGGCTGTGGTACCCAGCTGTGGCGAGGGGGACTGCAGTTAGGAAGTTACCGCAGGTGGTTGGACCTTGCCCAGGTGCAAGAAGGTCTCAGTGGACTGGGGTGGGTGGTCCCGAGAGTCCCTGGCAAGAAGCTGGAGAAACCAACAGCCCCGTGCCCTTGCCTGCTGCCTCCTACTCCAAGGTGGGCATTACCATACCAAACGATGGGCATCCTAAAGTGAGACCATTCAGCTGTCCCTGCCAGCAGATAAGCATCTTAATTAATCCTGAAGGCACTGAATGTAAATGGAGCCTATGTGACAGGTTTAGTAAGATGCCTTACTTTCAGGCAGCTAAAAATCAAAGACATGACCCTCTCTTCACATCCCAGTCCTGAATTTGTTTAAGTCACATTACCCAAAGAAAAACCACTCTTACCCTTTGCTATCAATAGAATTGGGCATCTTCTTTGTCCTGAGTGCTGTGTGAATGAAAAAGAAGAGGAGGTTACCAGGACCAGATGCAGTCCAACGCAGGACAAGTAATGGCAGGCTAAATTTACAGACTGCTGAGAGCAGGCCTGTGGAGAAGGACCTGGGGATACTGGAAGATGAAAAATTGGGCATGATCCTGCAATGTGTGCTTGCAGCCCAGAAAGCCAAACATATCCTGGGCTGCATCGAAAGAAGCATAGCTGGCAGGTTGAGGGAGCTGATTCTGCCCCTCTGCTCTGCTCTGGTGAGACCCCACCTGGAGTACTGCATCCAGCTCTGGAGCCCTCAGCACAGGAAAGACATGGACCTGTTGGAGAGAGTCTAGAGGAGGGCCACGAAAATGATCAGAGGGCTGGACAGGCTGAGAGAGCTGGGGTTGCTCAGTCTGGAGAGATAAGGCTCACTGCGGCCTTTCAGTACTTAAAGACCGCTTATAAGAAAGATGGCGAGAGACTTTTTAGCAGGGCCTGTATTGACAGGTCTAGGGGTAATGTTTTTAAACTGAAAGAACAGAGGTTTAGATTGGATGTAAGGAAGAAAATGTAAGGAGGTAAAGAAATTTCCTATGAAATAGTGGTGCGACACTGGAACAGGTTGCCCAGGGAAGCTCTGGCTGCCCCATCCCTGGAGGTGTTCAAGGCCAGGTGGGATGGGGCTTTGAACAACCTGGTCTAGTGGGACATGTCCCTGCCGATGTCAGAGGCGTTGGACTAGATGATCTTTAAATGTCCCTTCCAACCCAAACCATTCTATGATTCTAAAACAAGTTAGCATAATAACCAGCAGCTGGACTGACCTGGCCATTGTAAAGTTTTCATAGGTATTATATGCAGGAGAGTGTAAGGAGGCATAAAAGGAGTTCCTCAGAGACTGATGGGAAGATGCGTCTTTGAAAGTTAGATAGCAGACTTAACTATGGTTGTCATGGACTGCAGATCATAGGTCATAGTTTACCACTATAGTCATCAACAGTTTAATAGCACATAAGAAGTTATGAGTGAGCCATAATAAATTATATAGGTTTTGGAAGTCAGGATGAGGACCTTGTATTTGATATAGCAGAGCAGAGTGGGTCAGTACATGACATATAGATGAGGTGATATGGTCAAAGGCACAGGCCTGGGAAGTGATGTCTGCAGGAGGTTTCGAGATAGATATGAATGGTGCACAAGTCCACGTGATACAGGTAGAGATGACAGCTTAGGCTGCATTGCAGCTGTAGAGATGGCTGTGAAAGTCTGTATCCCGTTATCCAGAGAAAATCGATGCAGCTTATGCATAACAAATAGAGGATCTGGAGTAAGAAAATGCTGCCAACACCATAGGTCAGAAATACAGTAACAGGACCCCAGTAAATGAGATGGAAAGGACTACCCATTTCTTTCTCTCCATATCAGTACATCTTTTATCATAGCTGTCTGACTTCACTGGGTACAGTGAAGCTCAGCATTTGTCAGCTATTAATTGAAATGAATTATCGCAGGTTTGGAGTATCCAGTAAAGCTTTGATGTCTCACTGCCTGGCAGTGACAATTTCTTAATGGTTGCTGTTGGGTGATGTGAAAAAATATGCAAAGAAGTGTGTCAGCATTGTGACAAGGTCAGGTCTGGTGATTTACTCCGTTTTCTTCCTGTTTAGTATTGCAGAATATCAATGTTTTCAGTCCTCAGAAATTTGACACTTGTACAAGGTTTGTGGCTGTCGCGTTGCAAGGAGTTTGGCACTCTGTTAGCTTGGCACACTGTTGGCTCTGCAACTTACTCTTGAAGCGGGGAAGGCAGGCAGACAAGGGATTTCAGACTCTCACCCCTGAAAACCACGAGCATGGCCTTTTAAAGTAAATGATTGTCGTATGTTTGGTTTTAAGGCACCTTTAAGGGACTTACATGAGTAATAAAACTTAAAGTCATTTTTATTAGAGTTCTACCTTTGGAACAAAGCAAGGCTTCCATAAAGGTCGTATTTGTTCCTGAAATCAGAAAACTGAATCCCCCTCTTTTGGGGTATTTCTTACCTTGGAAAATCTTTTTCTGGTGTTGTAGCTCTGAATAACTCTTTTAAAGGTGCTCTTTTTTTTTGCTGACTACAGTACATCAGAGCTCCCTGACCTGAATCCAACATATTGTTGAGTTCCGCTATGGAGTCTTGTTTGCTTTGTGTGCGTGCAGGACTGCATGCTTCCACCGAGATGCCTTTGTCCAGTTAGCATCCTGACCTGGGCTCTGGACCTCAGGACACAGAGCAAACCAAATGAGTTGTGAGTGGCCGAGTGCCATCATCCCTCGGTCCATGGCAGGGCTGGCAGAGCTGCGCACAGCCCTTGCACGGGCCACAGGCTACGATTCCTGTATAGCCCATTACTTTGTTTTTGACCACCAAATGCACGCAACCTTATCTCCTCTAGGACGGGTAATTCTGAGAGAGGAGGGAGTGAATTTTGCATATATTATTCATGCTTGTTAGAAAAATAAGAGAATGTAGTGGCACTTCTCACAGGCATTTAGGTCCATATGTAGCTGCAGAGACGTGAGCGGTTGCACCAAGGGCTGTTGAGGGACTTCAGATCCCTTCTGCAAATGGCAGGGACTCCCTTCACCTCAGTCTCTGCCCGAGAATAGATGAAGCCCCGTGAATAGCTGCCTCTCAAGGTCAAAAATGCTGCTTACTGAATATGAACTTATGAAAACATCTATTTAAAATAAAAATATTTTCCATGCTGTCTTCCTGACTAAGCATGATGTGAATGTCTTCAGAATCTCAAGGAGTAGCTGCTGGGTCCCATAGCAGTTTTCTCTGACTCACATTATAAAGCCAAAGTGCTGCTGTGAGTTAAAAATCCTGCAAGATCCCTGGAATTCTTCTTTTATAGGGTAAGAGAAAACTATATCTCCCCTATAATTGAACCGTACATATCTGTCTTATAAATTGGAAATTTTTGCTTTATTTATTTAAAATGGAGGGTTTGGAGAAAAAAAAACCCTCACAAAAAACCCCAAACAAAACCTTCCCCCTTTACAGTAATGGACAACTTTATCGCATGTCTGCTACTACTATTGCTGCTCTAAGACATTTTCTGTGTTGCACAAACCTTTACAATGTTGCCACCAAAACTGGTAGTTAGATTATTCATTCTAACCCTCCTTTCTTTACCTAATATTGCAAGTGCCTTTTTACGTTAAGTTGATCCTTCCATTTTTCTAAGTGTAGGTTCCATGTGAAGGGTACATTAAAACTACCTATGACAGAAAGATTAGATAATATTGTGTTAGCAACCATTTCTTCTATACGCGTCAACCTTTTCCATCAACTGAATGAGCACTGACAAACGAGCCCCTTCCAATGCTTAGGATTCAGAGTGGAATAAATTGATAGAATTGCTCATCTATTTTTCCGCTTTTTCGATATGTGTGTACTTTCAAAGCAGGGTGTGGAAAATGTGGTTGGGATCCATAACGAATGGTGACAAGTAATGATCGTCATATCTGTCAAACACATAAATACGCTGTCACCCTGGGTGAAGCTGAGGGAAAGATGTTGACTACTTCGCTATATAATAATTTCTGGGAAAAGACAGGGTTAGAAATTAATGCAGCTGGGAACTCCTTCCTCTGCATTCCTTTTGCATTCAATATTTTGCTGATTTGAAAGATTGCTAGTTTAAATACCATGTACAGCCCCTGAGATCTGGTTACATCCTATTCAGCCAAAAAGAGCTACTAGTCCTTCTCAGAGTGCAGCTTTGACACAGCAGTTGGAGAATTCAAGTCGTGCCTGAATTTAGTGGAAACGGAATGCCATTAGTTTTTTTATGGCATTTTAATTAGTTTTGCTCATTATCCCTAGAGGCATCTAGAAGAAATCTGATTCATGAACATATACCCCATATTGCTGCTGGAATCAAGCTGGGAGACACCTCTGTGTTTAGTTATTAGTATTTCCCTGTAAGTAGCCAAAGTGCCATACCTGGTATTGGTTACCACAAATATATGTGTATACGTATACGTCTATATATATATACACATTTTATCAGTTATCTCCTGATCTCTGATCTTCACATTTAAGATTTAGAAAAAGCAATTTTGGCATCATCTGGTTACCACAGATATCCCCGACCCCTGTTATTAAGGCGCTCAGTCTGAAACCGCGAGTGGGGCGGGCTGGCCTTGGAAAATGCTCACCATGAGCTCTTGCCCTGGCTGAAGGTCAGGTTCATGTTAGGTTGTGCGACCCATTCTGCCACTGTCTTACTGCACGGTCTTGAACAGAACAGTTAAATGCTGCAGCCGTAACATCTTTGGGACCCGTTTGCTGGAGTGGTCTACAGGATGCTGCCAAATACTGTGGGGTAAGGCTTGTAAGGGGAAAGACAGAGATATAAAAATATCTCAGTATAATTCAGCTTAGAAGTTGAGCAAACAAGAGAGAGACAGTAGGACACCAATCTTCATTTGTTCTGTTGTTCACAGAACCGTTGTTTCTAGCCTAATACATTTTGGCTTTGGGCTATAGCCTGTATCCTGCCGCAAGTTACAATGGATGCTCATGATACTCCCTTCTGGTTTTATCATCTGTGAACTGTTTGTCTGACAATAATGTATTTGTTGATTCTTGGATACATGTCAAGATCTATCGCTTGTCCCCATTTTTCTTTTTATTTCCTTGTTGTTTGGGGTTTTTTTTAATGACATCGTGAGTATGACCTGTTGGTCATGGGTTTAGACAACGATTTGGGTTTGGTGTGATTAGGTTATTGACTAGGTAGTTAACTGTTGCCTGTTTCCTCAAAACTGCTCAGAAATGTCTTCAGTGAGGTTTTGAGAAGAGGTTGACTGCTTTTCCTCAAGCCAGTTTACCCCTTCTTCAGCCATGGACTTTCTGAATGAGGATTGTCCTGCATCCCCCCAAGACCTGGCTGGGTATTACTGAGGTGTGCATTAGCACCTTTAAGAACAACTAGAAGACATGAACAGTAAGTCTCATTTTCTGCCCATCCCTTATCCAGTTTCTTTTCCACAGTAGCATTCACCAGCTATTGCATCAGTGATGCATATAAAACACAGGTACACAACTTAATACTGGTGTAAGTTTTGTTTGCTACTAGATTGTTCTCTACAGAAATCCTTTCTCTTTGGGAAATTATTTATCTTAGTAGTCCGTAAAGCTGGTTGATTGTCACAAAAATCAGTTGCAAGCACAGTTGTTAATTTTCATTTCTGGACATTTAGTATTACACAAAGGCTTTGCTGACACAAACCACGTGGGAGAGAGTGCATTCGGGTTTGGATCTTGAGATCTCGGGTCCCTCGTCAGTTCTGAGTCTCTTTCTCTAATATAATTGCAATATCCTGACATGGAAAAAGTCCTAAAAGATGTTGCAGAAGAGCACGATTGTTATCAGAAAAATGCTCTAAATCATTTGAATCCATTCGCAGAATGCAAATACATGTAAAGCAATGATATGCATATGATTTTCACATTTTGGTCATGGAGTTAAGAAGACCAAAATTGCATGGCCCATGGCTTCTCTGTAGTAGGAATGACTGAGTATTGTGTAAAATATTGCATCCTGAAGAGTAGCAAGTTCTTGCTCTTAGATTGTGTGTAATGCTTACACAACATCAGTAATTTTTGATAATGTGAGTTCTGTCTGCTGCTTCTCTTTTCTTTTGCTTCTTTGCCTGTATTTTATGTATCATTTTTGAAAAGAAAACTTCGCAAGTTTTTCAAAGAAAAGCAGTTTCAGAGATTAATACAGGTTTTTAGCAACCACTTTCTAGTGGTAAACCCTCTTCAAAAATGGAAAAAATGGTGAAATACAAATGATTGATGATTAATGCTGGAGTTTTTTATTTCTTTCTGAGTTTGATAAAAAGTTCTATTGAAAACACAACTTTATAAACAATAATTGAATCTTTATATTCAAGTTCATATGTCACTGTATAAGAAAAGCTTTAGCATTTTTTCTCCCTTTCTTTCTCCAACTACTTTTGCACTGATTTTGCCATAAATACAGCCCCATTTTTCAGCCTTTTCCTTTCAAGGGAATCAAAGTCAAAAGTCAATTGCATCCATACTGTTGCCACTGCTGGAATGTTTGTTTTTTTTTTCAACATTTTAAGCATGCGCTGCTCCCTCTGAATGTACACAGATTCTTGAACAATAGTAAGATAATGCAGAGAAATCTTCAGTCTCTCCGTGTATTGAAAATACTGGCTTTCTTCTGCCTTTAAAGATTAATAGTTTTGCTGGGATGTGTTCAACTCCTTTGATGTTTAAATATTAGATGCTACAGCTCTTTCAGACAACATTAAAGAGAAGTGATAGTTCAGTTCAAATCTTGACGGTTAGCAAAATTCTCTTGCTAATATGTACGCCAGAAGAAGGGACCTTGTGCACCTTTGCCCGATTCTCACACTAAAACACTGGGTCCAGAGAATATGAGGTGCATATTGCTTGCATTTTAAATGTGCTTCACAGTAAAGGTTTGGGGTTTGTATTTGATTATTATTATTTTTTGTCATCGTTTTGTGATTCTATCAAAACCCCAAGGGAGTGTTTGCATTGACTTCAGTAGCATTTGAACTGGGCACACAGGAATCTGAAGAACAGAGTTACTTTGCCAAGGAGTTGTTTTCCTTGATCTGTTTGGCCAAACATTGATTGTGCTCCCCCATGTGCTCTGAATGCAATTTGGAATGAATGTCTGCTTTTATTAGACAGCAGCTTTTAAGGCAGGGAGCAGTGTCATGTCTTTCCTAAGCATCTTTACAGAACAGCAGCATCACAGCTGCTAGAAGAGCTTTGCAATCTGCGTGTGTTAATTACCGTGAAAAAGTGCTCGGAATAAAGTAGGTATGATTCTATTTATGGGTTTCCTTAAAAATGGGGTTCAGCTCCAACCTCTCATTTGTATGCAGGAAGGAAGCCTGTTGTTTAAGTCCGGAGTCTTTTGTCCCTTCTCCATTTTCCTCCAGGTGTTCCCTTCCAGGAGACCAGTTCTGGTCCCAGCTGCCTGGAGAGTGTATTTCATCTGCCCTTCCCGCACCCCCGAGTCCCTCATAAGAAACAGTGAGGCCTCGAAAAATCCACTTCTAAACCTCACCAACAGGACTCAGCCACGAAGAAGAGAGGACCAATTAAAATACTTTGTGCCCAAAGGCGTTTTGATTTTTAAGTCAATTCAGCTAGTCTAATTAAAAAAATATACCTTTTCTTGCAAACTTTCTTTTCTACCCTCAGCATTTTTCTACTGGAAAATGCTAGACATATAATTAGTAATGAATGTGCAGCAACTGTTGCTTTTTATATATTCTTCTATCACTTATCATTGTTGCGGTGATCTGTTTTTCGTGCTCCTCCATTTCCTTTCCTATCCCGCTTCTTATCACGGCAGCTTTTGCGGAAGGGTTTTGCAGAGCCATATGGCGCTTAGCTCAGGAAACGCCTTGAATCCTGAGGACTGCAAGTCGCTGCCATCCTACATTTTAAGAGCAACAGCCATGATATAAAGAGACATCTCATCACTGGAGGTGTCCCCAGGCAATTATGGCATGCTCCTTTGCCAACGCCGGAGGAAGACTTCCAAGAAGCTGTGGGCACGTATGTCCTATGTTCTTACACTGCACAGCAGAAACCGGCACTGGGTTTTTTTCTGAGCATTGTGTATCTATGGTGAAGTGCAAAAATGCTGTGAAGTTAGGTGCAAAAACCTTACGTAGACCTTTATATGTTCAAAGGGGAGAGCAAATTGAGAAATGTGTTGCCTATCATCGTGACCAATGATATACAAACAATCTGGTGATTTTCTGTGTGTGTTTGTGGAAGGAGGGGAGGGGGGGGAAGGATGGCTCACACAGCAGATGATGTGATTGATCAACGCGTTAACCAGTGTAGCAAAATCCCATCTGTTTATACGGTTTGCATCTTTCCCAACCATGAGAAAGGGATGGGGGAGAAAAGAAGCACAGAAACAAAATCCAGCAGGAATGAAAAATTGGAGCCCAGTCCTGGTACTGATGAAACTAATGCAGCTTCAAGGAGAATAAGATCGTGTCCTAAGAGAGAGGCGACATGAACATCCACAAATACCATCCTCCACTGGTTCTGCTTGGCAAGAACAGTGGGGACTTTTCTCTCCAGACTTCTATTTTTCATTCAGAGTGTGCTTAAGCCCCTGGGTGTCTTCTGTAATAATCAATTCCCTTTTTAATGACAAGCAGGATCTAGAATAAAGGATAACATAACAAGGGAGCCTTTCATAATAACTAATTGCAACTTGATTGTGGTTTGAGTTTTCTCAGTCTCTGTCTGCTGGGTTTCTTTTATTCATGCTGGCAATGGCAGTGAGGGGGATAATATGACATTTGGAGACCCAGGCCTATTCTGATAATTGTATTACTTCCTGCAAAAATAGGAAGACACTTGAAAACTTCTTGTGCCGTGAGCAGATTCTGTGCAGGAAGAGCGCCCCGTCTGCCTCGCTTCTTTCTGTAGTTTCTACGAAAGAAGTAGCTGAAGTAGCTTAACTCTGAATGAAGCAGTGTTTATGGTTTCTTTAATCACTATTTACTTTCAGTGAGAGCTTTTTCAAGTAATGGGAGTAAAACATATTCTTCTATCAATCAGTCTAAACAGTCAGAAAACTATGTAGAAAACTATTATAATTTAATCATAGATGTACTCATTTAGGGAAAAAAAAAAATCACCAGAGGCATGAGTGCAGAAATGTCTTAGCTGTGTATGCAGATTCTCAAAAAATGGCTGTGAATACATAATTCTGCATGCACAGAAATTCAAACTATCAACATTTTGACTTCTGTCACAGCACGCAGTGCTCCGTGGCATGCCTGATGAAAAGCTGTTGTAATCCGCCAGAAAATAGCTATTAACTCTTGCAAACACAGGATCGGGAGTGATTTGTGCACAGTCAGTCTGTGTTTGGCACCTCCTGGGTGTGGGCTGTGGCAGGACGTGGAGGGTAAAGCCCTGCGGGAGGTGCGGTGCTCCCCGGCACCTGAGAAGAGAGGCGGAAGGTTGGTGGTGTGCGCCAGTGGAGTTCGGAAGTACAATTCTGCCAGAATTGTGGTACAAATATGATGGCCAAGTGGTGGTTTTGGATCTAGCTGCAGTTTGGGGTACAAAGAATATGAATAATGACAAATTTGTTGATTCTCCTGATAAAGCGATCCAGTGTCCAGTCCCTCTGAATTGTAAATTTTGTCTGAATCCCAAGATAATTTAGATCCCCTTGGTGATACCTATTCAATATGGAGCCTCCTACGAGTACAATCTGTTTCACATTATATTTGTCAGCAACTGCCATAACAGAGCCTCGGTCTTAGTCTGCTGGAAGGTGCTGTATATTAACAGTATTGCTGCTACTATGATGATACTAATAATTTATTGTTCTAACATGTGTCTTGTCTTTTTCAGAAGCCAAGAAAATTCCCTTCTCTTATCTGCCACTGTTCAATTTGGAGAGTAATATTACCTTTAATGTCCTTCCACTAACCTTAGATATTTATGGTAACGTCAAATGCTTTGACAGTCTTTGCCCCTTTCTCCTTTAGTTTCTGAGAGAAAATACAGTCTGCAGGCTCCCTTGTAATCAGCTGTGCATTAGGTTCTGGCAGAAAGTCGTTCTTTGCAAACTTTTTTCCTCTCTGATAGTTGGTCCAGCTTGTGAGTTCTTGTGGTTTTGGGGGAGAAAAAAATTAATCCCTACGTCCATGCTGTACACTTTCAATTAAGAAAATAAATTCCTAGTTTTTTAATTTCTTTTTTTCATTGTTTATCTTGTTCCAAGCCTGCAGTTGGCTTGACTTCTTGTCCTTTAATATTTCTTTTAACAAAGTGCTGTTGCCAATGTGCTTTTTTGGAACCAGCTCATCCAAACTCTTTTTTTTTTTTTTTTGAGCTGACTCCTTCTGCCCTTGGATTTCTTGACTAATTGTTATAGTACGCAAAGACTGATAACTCTGCATCTTGACATAAACAGCAACCTGTATTTGGAGAATCTGAAGAACTCAGCACATATCTAATTGATTCATAGGCTTTTAATCACTAGTTGGCATTTCTTTCAGGACTTGCTTCTTAAAAGCAGTCTTTTTATGGCCATATGGAAATATTTCTGATGATTCAAGGAGAAAAGAAAAACACAACAAAGTCAAATACCATGCCCAGGAATTTGCTGTTGACAGGATTTTAGGTGAATTTTGAATTAAGGGCCTGAAAATATGTATGTGTTTATGTCAGTAATACAATGTTAAAAGGATTACTTTAGTTTTAAAAAATTCACAAGTGGTATAGCATTAGGGTAATTTTATAAATGGTAAACTACGCACCTTAATGTGAAACCCTTACTTCAACATCTGTGTTCTAGCTCTCTGTGCAATAGTGGAAATTTTGTTCAAAAGGTGTGACCAGGAAAAGAAAAAAAAACAGAACAGGAGTTACGTTGCCTGGGTGAAGGCATTGATCATTGCATTCTGGTGAAGGGCTGAGTGCTTTCCTTTGCTCTCCAGTGATGGCAGGGAGCTCGTGGGTCTTGCAGCTGCGTGCTCGCTGCTCAGCCCCAGCTCCAGGACCGTCAATCAGACCAGCTCCAATTTAGGCAACTGAACAGTTCTGATTTGCACGAATTGATGAGCTGATGTTCTTCTTGAGTCATACAAGAGTCCCCGATCCAGGTGGGCAAGACTTTTAAGGGTGCCTTATGGACCCTTTTTTTGTTGTCTCTTTTGGAAATTATAACCCCACTAAAAATGTGAAAAGTAGTAAATGGAATTCAGAAATTTGGCTGAATTCAGTCTTTACTTCTATGTCCAGAAGATAATTTAGAAATGACAAAAAAATATTGTCATATTATCTCTTAATATTTATTTAGACATGTGTTTTCAGGATTAAGTGACCTGAAAATAAGATGTTTTGCTTTGGATCAAACAAATCATCCCATGCTGATATAAATAGGAACCTTCCCCTCCCCAATTCAACCTGTGAATGAAAAACATCCATTATTTCTTACACTCTAATTACTAGGTCAGAGAGGCACACTTTGAATTTTCCCTGATACCGCTATGAGCTGATTTAGTTCAATTTCTCATGAGTTCAGTGTATCACTGCACGGGGCATCTACTGTCCCTCCCCTTTCTCAGATTCTGCATCCTGCTTTTACAGTTTCTTCCCCCTTTCATTTGCTGCTCTGGTCAGATCCTGAGCTGGTGTAAATAGCTGTGGTCACTGTAAGGATGCTGCTGATTTACACAACCAAATGATCCTGTTCCGAGTTGTCTTACTGTTTTATGAAAATGGATTTGGTGAGCGAGCTTCGTCTGTAAACGTCTGATCTGAGTTTATTAGCATCCTAATATGCCTCAGACAAGTGTTTTTTAAGGGTGTTTTCATTTTATTTCTTAGGAGAATTTTATGTTTATTCTTTCTTTATTACTTAAATGCTGCATTGAAGAAACAAATTGTCCATTGAGATGGGTTTAGTGGAGTATTTGTTTCTTTCTTGACAGAATGGTTCTCTGCATCCATTAAAAAGTAGGAACAAAACAGAAAGGCATTTTATTTAAAGCTTTATACATGAAATAACCAAGTAAATGTGTGTACAGGTAGACTTGAATTGGCAGGTGGGGGATTACCAGTCCCTTAATTAAAGCGAATGAATCAGGAAGACTCACGGCCTTTACCTTGCAGCTGTGTATCAGGCAAACCCTTGGCAGGCTTCGACCTGTGGGTCTGCTGGGATTTCAGGTTTTCCTGTTGCTTTTTGGGAACACCACCGCCTTCTGCCAGTGTGTGCCAGCGCTGCCCCTGCTGCACCCGGCCATGGAGGGAGGGAGGGAAGGAGGGCTGCCTTCTCCTTGCCAAATATTTGCTGCACAAGTCTTGGTGGTATTTGCTCATGTCAGCGAGGATTTGAAAAGTACGTACAGACCCGTAATTCCGAGAGGGAGCGTGGGTGCGGGCAGCCCATGCCATAGCACGCTCTGTCGCATCCGTAGCCCGTGATGCTCTGGGGGAGCGCAGCGCGGGCGACGGCTCCGAAACGCTGCCCCACGCCTCGTGCACTGAAAAGGCAAGGACTGGGTTGGCAAATCCGGTGTGTGAGGAGGAGGTGGGGTGTAACGTCGCAATGCAATTGCCCCAGTGCTCCTGCAGCTTCCCTCAGCTGGTGTCTCGTCCCCTCCCCTACCTCCGTAGCCGAGTCCGGCATCTCGCCGGTCCCTGCAGCTGCCCAGAGAGGAGAAATGGCTGAGCGTGGAGCGAGTCAGTGTTTGAAACAGCTCATGAGGTTTACGCTGTAGGAAGTTTGTTTTAGTAACAAATCAGAAAATGAAGGTTTGAGAAAGGTGGAGCTGTTGTGAGGTGAGGAGCGCCCTGAGAATTCAAAACAGGCAACCGCTTTAAATCAAGTGAATCAGTACAGAGGCCAGCAACTGATAGGGCAGTAATGCAGAGCTGTCTTACAAATAAAACACTACTTACACGACTCACAACTGATTCTAGTAACACACGGTGCAGCTGTTATTTACCAAAGATGTCAGTTATTTAATTATAGTTTATACTAAAAGATATTCACGGTCATAGTTGTGGTATTTTCTTAATTACAGTCTAAGCTATAAAAAAAAAACCCAGAACATTTCACCCTAGGGAACCTAAAAATGGCTGTTGCCATTCCATCTTATTGAGTACTCTTGAGTGTCTGCTGTAAAGTAGGACTCTAAATCAAGAAAGGTTTAAAATTTTATCCTTTGATGGACTGTTCTTCCATGGTTTCCATGGAAAAGACTGAGATAAACTCAGTGGGAATGACTGAAGCAGGTTGGAAGTGCAAACAAATAGCAAAAAAAAAAGGTCTCTGGAATTCTTTCCAACAAATAGAAACCAGAAAAATACAATTTTTCCTTACACCAAACTAGTCATAAATCCTGTTTTCACATCTGTTCTGCCAAGCTGTTCTTTTTTTTTGCTTTTCTTGTGTCAAACACATGAACTTCAACCTTTTTCCTCTTTTGTGCAAGGGTTCAACCTGGCAAGAGTGAAGTGGCTTGTAACTGTTATTTTCTGAGCTTTAATTCAATAAAGAAACATTTGTTACTCCTCTTTTTTTTTTTTTTCTGGAAACTGACCGAAGTGTAATTTTAAGCAGAACTATGGTGAATTTACTTTTCTTTTCTTGGTGCCGTATCTGGTAATATCTGGCTCAAGGTTGCTGAATAATAAATAATAAAAAATAAATAATAAAAAAAACCTGGCATCGTATATTCTGTCCTTGTTATGAGTAGAGATGGACTGATGCTAAATTTTTTGTCTTACTGGACTATAATCGTAGATGCCAGGCAAAGCTAACTGAGTAAAAATCACTTGTTCAGGTAGTCCGAAGAGCGCCAAAGTAGCCTTCTGCATTTCAAGCATTAGTGTGGAAAAAGTTTTCCTAGGAAACAGTGCGGTATGTCCCTGTGTCCATTCAATAGCTCTGATACGGGGTGTTCACAAAATGAAATGATGTGAGAGTACTGTGTTTATTGGACTTTCTCACCCTTTTTATCTCAGTCACATAAGCCTCTTATCGGTCTCCTCTCCGGCCAAACAGCTGCTTGGAGCTGTGTTAAATAGTCAACACACAGCTGTGCCTTCCTAGTGGACAGGACCTCAACGCGTGACATTCATCTAGATGTGCAACGTCAATACCAGCACAGAGCTGAGGAGGGAAAGCAGTGAAATATTCCCCTTTGACTTCCCCAGCCAACACAGATTAAAGGTTGACCTTCTCACCGTAGGGCTGCCCGCAGGCTGCAAGCCTCGGTGGCCTGGCATTAGTGTCCACATGCTGGGTCCCACATGCTCCCAGGGACCTACTCCGCTCATGCCTGAGCCAAGCATCAAAGTCCCATCTGGTGTCCAGCTACATGTATACCACTGTTGTGTGGTTCTCTGCTTTTTTGATGTGCAGTCTAGGTCAAGAGGAGTAAAGCATAGCCTGAGATTTCTCCCTTAAATCCTCTGCCCTGACATCTACAGGCATTTCTCCATGGCATTAGGGTCTCAGCAGGGTAGGGGCAAACTGAGTTTGGTTGGTTCACCGTGCTTCTCTGGAAGCTTTAAGGTGAGGGGGTGCTGGTGGTGTCTGCAGGTTAATGTTTTGTCATCTCATGTGTCTTCTGAAAGCTTGAGGAGTGAAATGTGCTGCTTCATGTTCCTGCTGGCAAGATCTGGAGCTGAAGCTGACTGAATTTATCATTGTAACTGCTCAATTCTTCTTCTTGCAAATGTTTCACTGAATCTGCAGTCAAAGGACAACTTTGAAATTTGGCATTACCTCCAGTGTGATTACACGAGGGACTCCAGTTTTCCGTTTAAAAGTGAGAGTTCATCAAAGGCCCATGAAAGTGAAGGATTATTTAATTACTTCTTGATTTGCCAACAGTATACTCAGCCCTGTTCAGAACATAAAGATACATAATGTCTGTTCCCCATGGAGTCTTAGCAGAGTCCTGAATATCGTTTCCTCCAAACAGGTTTCAATGTGTTTTCATCTGCTCATGCAGTATCCGTTGTGGCTCTAACTTAACAGACTTAAGAGTAGGGAAATGTATTATGAAAGGTTTGAGAACATCTGCAGCAGAAGGTCCCAGTTCTGCTCTGATCACATGTTTTTCAGCTGAAATTGTGTGAGATGAAATTTATTTAATGGCTGAAATGGAGAGAAAACCTTTCTCTCGGGAAGAAAACCTCCATGCACATCTTCCTTTTATTGCGAACTAGTTTCCTAGAAAAGGAGGAAGTAACCTACTTAGTTGTTTTAATTATTGTTATTATTTGTAGTTTCCCCGTTCCATTTAAGAAGCTTCCAGGTAAAGAACAAAACCTGGTTTTCTAAGGGCTTTGGAGTAGAAATCTGGAAAGACATATTTAAGACATATTTAATTCTTTATCCGGTCACTGGTTTGCTGAATGATACAAATAATGTTTCTCTGGACTTTCTAGTCCTTCCATCCTACAGTTTACATCCATGTAAACTGTAAACTTTTCAAAGGAGACATTATATTTCACTTTGTTTCCATAGTGCACAACACAACGTTGATCAGAATCTCCAACTGCCACAAAATTGACGATAAACATGTTAGGTTCATGTAGAGAGCGAAACCAATGAGACATCCACTGTTAAACAGAGAACTGCCATGCAGTAGTCTTCTGACCTTATCATTACCTTTACCTGAGTGTGTCTTTTCACTGCTCCCATTGCCCCTCCAGTGTTGAGCACTACAATGAGGAAGCGGTAAGAGGACGAAGTTTTGCACTCATGCACTGATTATCACTAAATGACCGGTAAATTCCACAGTCGGAAATAAAAATGACGTGATTCTCACGACTCGCCACCCTTACCCTCACCAGGCAGTGTGACGTACACGAAGCCCTGTACCGCGGGGGCTGAGTGCAGGTGGGATGGCTGCAGCAGGGACTGCACGGGATAGCAGCACCACTTGAGCCTGAGTGGTGGCTTAGTTCCACCCCTTCTTAGGCTCTTCTTTTTTTGTCGAACACCCCCACACAGCCTAGAAGGAATGTTTCCAATCACTTCCTCTTGCCAACCAGCCAAACAGCTGTTTTTCCAGAAAGGACTTGGGAAACAGGGATGTGTAAATCGAGCCTTTGGAGCCAACTCCGTTTCCAATTTTGGTTTCAGCTTACAGTGATCAGGATGTGGCTGGGCTGGTGTGAGAGACTTTTGCTGCACGTGGCATAGCATCACCTGAGTTTGTGGGCTGTGTTGATGTGCACCAGCATTATCTTCCCAGCCACTGGTCCCATACAGGGTGGCATCTGCCCATACTGGCAGTGAATGAGCTCTCCTGCTCTTTCATCACATGTCGTTTCGTTCTTTGCTGCAGAACTAAGGAAATCTCTAGATGATCCTTTGGTGCAAGATCATAACAATAAAAGAAGGCCACAGCCAAGAATTTTATGAATGTGCCTGGAAACTTTGTTAAATTGCAGTATCTATCCACATGACAGCTCTGCAGCATTCTGATGCCAAACCTCCAGAGAAAGTCCTAAGCACTTACAGGAAAGATCCTCTGCACTTAAAAGTACTCAGTACGTACGGCTTAAATTGCTTTCCAGACTGGGGAAATGTTGTTTCTCAACACAGGGGTTTTATCTAAATGATGGAAAGCCATCCCTGTGGCCCTACTTGTGTTCGGCCTGCATTCTGGGAAAAGACCTCAATGTCTACTGCCCTCTTTGCCCCAGTGTTGTGCTTTCCATGAGAATAAATCTCAGGCATGGGGACAAAAAAGGAGCCATGGTGTGCTCCGATCTAAACTGTCAGAGACCCAGAACAGCACGTCTTGGAGCCAGAAAGTAGAAAAGCTGCTGGATCTTTACTTTGTGGCTAAGTCCTGGGTTGTGGTCCCTCCGCCAAGAGCTGCTTCTGCATTTTACCTCTTAGCTGTTTCTTGGAGAATGGACACCCCGTCTCTGAGGCAGCACCCAGAACACATCCTTCCCTTGGAAGGAGGCAGAAGGAGTCTGAATTCTCTGAAGCCAATAGAATCACAACACAGGCTCCTATTTCCTTGCAAGAAATTTAGCTGCTAGGCTACTACAGAAAAAGGAAAGGACTACCGGCAATCTTATTTTAATACAGTGAGNTAAAGATCTAGGTATCTTTCAGGTACATAGGTCTTTAAGGCACCTACCTTAAAGGGACTGAAATATCCCCACAAGCTTTTATCTTTGTGCAGTCAGTTGATATACGGACCCTAAGAGACTAAAAGCATGCTCATGGCAAACTCAGGCCAAGGAAACGATGTCTGCTAGAATACTATTGCCAGACTTTCCATTATAAGATGTGACCTTTCACTCCCTTCCAGAGAATTTTGGATCTTCAGTACTGACACAGAGGGTAAGGAAACTCACGTTACTAGAGAAAATTGCCTTGATTTGTCTTTTGAAACAGCTTCTCCTTTTACTGCCTAATGTTCTAACGTACGACCTTCCACTCAGTAATTGCTTGTCTATCTGCTACAATGTGTTTAACATGAGAAGCCTTTCCCCCTTTGACTACATTTTCTCTTTCCTTTTATCGACATTTTTCTTTCTTCAAGGAAATTCCACATTTTGTGGAGTCTTAGGAGCGCTTGACTGAAACAGCTTCTAAAACAATATCTTAAATTCTTTTTTAAGACTTGAGCCATGCCAGATTTCTGAGGCAAATAGTTCTTGCTTGGTCGTAAAAATTTGAAAAATAATGAAGGGGAAATGAAAAAGGAGTATATTTTCATTGCACCGGGAGGATTTGAAGAAAGGTCTGCTTACTTGAAGCCACTGCCTAAACAGGAAAATTTGAAGTGCCTAAATCCACAATGCTGTAGTTCTTTGCAAAACAGTGTGAGCCAAAGTCTGGTGTTGATCTTCACGCTTAATAGCAATTGTGTCTATAGTTGGCATCGTCTTGTCCAAGGCACTACACAAGTTTGTTGTGTTCCAGCCTTCTCATGAAGGTGTTGGCGGTTATTGCGAACTTCTGCTTCAGTTATCAGGTTTCCATTAAGCTCTTTGTAGCACCAGGAGAGTCATTTCCATCTTTATTTTTTCACACTTTTTCTCAAGGTTTTTTGTATTTTTATTCTCATGGAGTTATTTGCTCCACATCATTAGAGCTGCACATTCTTGATATACACATATTCCTTTTTCATACTTAATTATGGAATCCCAAGAGAAAAATACATTCATTTTGCTGTTGGCTTAAAAGTCCAACAGAGAGATGCATTGCAACACTACCACCCATGAAAGAGCTAGCAGTTAACAAAGTTTTTTTTTTATGTTGGCCTAACATATGTTACTTCTCTGTTGACACTTTTGCTTTAATGTAAGACATCCAGCATGTTCTTTTTTGTAGAACAAAATCTCTATCAAAAAGTCAAATAAAGGCAAGTAATACAAGTCACTGCAAAAAGCAAACATCACAGAGTTTGATATGCCCATAAAAATAAGTAAGGAATTGTTTTCTCAGTATTCATCAGTGGAAGTCAGAGCAAGGCACCCACCAAAGGGAATCAAGGAGAGTCAACAGCCTTCATTCCACCAAAATGCAGTCCAGCCTGTTCTTCATTTCAGGACTGTTTTGTTAGTACTGCATTCAAAATGCAGTTATGATGGTGACCATTCCATAGTACAAATAATATTATCGAATGCAAATAAAATAATGCTTGTTACAGTGAGAAGCTGTCTCTATGAATTTTATGCCTGGCCTTCCTTATCAATTGCCCACTTGATATTCCCATGGGTGGTCTTTGCTGAGGTCCTGTTCAACCATAGGTTGGCTATGTAGTGCCAAGACTCGTGGGGTTGCTCTGCACAGAAGCACAGGCAGACCGCTAACCATTCTGTTGCAAAATGTATGATGGCTCTGACTTGAATTTTAGGCGGCTGGGGTTTTTTCATTCTCTGATACCTTCTGTACTGGTATTCTGCACTGGTTAATTTTGCTTCTATGAACACAGCTCACTTTTTCACTTTTTCATTGCTTTGATATATTCTATATAGATATAAAATATATTCTTCTAGCAAAGATCTCCCACAGCTCAGGGATTCAGAGGGAGCTGAGTGAGTGCACGTGAGGTCTGAATTTGGCTGAAAGTGCACACAGCATCTTTTGATACTGCCTCAGTGACAGAACAGGTCATGCTTTGGATTTGAACTCTGATGATGCCTGGAGTATCTTTCGTGCTCTTGATAAAAAGAAAGGACCTGTTGATAAGAGAAGGAGCAGGTACCCCGAGTTGCTTCTTTGAAGTTCAGTGGCAGGCCAACCAAACTGAGGGTCTTTCATCAACTCCAGTGGGGTTTGGGTCCACTTCTTAATTGCTCGGTTGCCGGGTGACAAGTAACACAGAGGGTGGTGCTAAAATGCTGTTTTCTAATTTGGGTCTCAATCCAGCAAACTCTGTAAATATGAGCTTAAGCTGTAAGTTAGTTTGTAGTCTGCTTGAAATAAACGGGACTACTGAAGTTGTCTAAAGCTGAAAGCAACCTGAAGTAATGCTTTGGACTGGATGCACTGGCCCAATATACTCTTACATACGCATCCTTATACCAGAATGATTGTGTTCTCAGCTTAGTTGCCTCTGTAAGAGACAATTTACAAGCCTGGCCAGGGTTGAGCTATTCCTGTTTCATTACTGGCAAACCCAACCCTTTCCCTGCCTTGGTCCGCCTTCTTGGAGAACTGCTGGTGAACCGTGGTCAGAGCAGAGCTGACTAAGGTGTGTTAGACTTCTGTCTTTAAAAGAACAGAGATGTCTAAGACAGATACTGCCATACAGTATTATTTTCTTCATTAGAGAGCAGAAATGCAATGTTCTGTTCACTGACTAGGATTCATTTTATTGTTTACATTCACTAAGAAAAAAAATATCATTTTTAACAAGGTAAATGACCTTACAGTTTTGTATCTTCCCAACAAGCTGTGACCAGCTATGGAATACAGTATTTCGCCCATGAACTCTGTCATCTTTTCCTCTGATTTACACAGAACCTTATGGGTAACAAATAAAGTTTCTCCTTATTGCAGGAGGGTGGGGGAATAAAAAAAAGCCAATGAATATCTGAGCAGGCTGCCATAAATACGGCTTGCTTGGCATGCCTGTCCCCGAGATGAACTGATTTGTGGCCTGGATTCAAAAATGTTTTACTGTTCTTTGCTTCTCACTCTGTGGATTCAGCTATTTAGATCAGGCTAATTTTCAACTGGAGGAACTGAAGAACTATTATTCTCCCCGAAGGTTATCTCATTTGTTTAAAAACTGGTGGCAAACCATTGACCGCTGTATTTGTTTCAAAGACAGCAGCCGTGGGGGAGGAGGGTTATATCTTGAAAACTCCCACGTGCAAACTCCCAAGGTCCTTTCCTGAAATAACAAATAGTTTCATGAGTGGTAAAATGAACTTCACGTGGTTTCCAGCAACTCTCTCCTCAGCTGTAGCAGAGGATGAGCTCATCAGGTTACGCGCCATGGGATTTAAGATGGTATTTCTTGTCATAGAACATGTCAGAATATGGTATCTTTTCAGCCTCTACCACTGCGACAAAGTTGTTGAGGTTGGCCAACCACTTCTACAAGGGGAAGAAAGATAGAAGCAAACTTATACACAGGACATCACCTTAGGAAGTGAGGCTAAAATTCCAGAAACCTTAGAAAAGTTGAACTAAATATTCCATATTTTTGGTTAGGTCCAAGACAAGGTCATTCTCTGCATTCTTCTTCTTTCTGAAGGAATTAACACTTACGGACTCTCCTTGCTCAATGGATATTGAAGAACAGATGTCACATTAGCTATTAGCAAACAGTAATTGCCTTTTTTTAATTTATTTTAGTGAAGGAATTCCTTGTCTGTTGAATGATAATAAAAGTTAACTTCTTTCTGTAGTAGGTATGTCATGACTGGGAGTAGCTTTAACAAGAATGTGTTGATACACTGCTAAAGCTTGCAAGGAAACGCAGGCATCCGGAGCAAACACAGGATGAAATCTGTGTTTCTGAGTCTTGCCGCTCATGCAGCATGGCATTAGGAGAACGTGCCCCAGCTGGGAAGGAGAAACATTGGACATGCTGGGCACCCATGGTGAGGAAAGTCTTGAGACAAGCACAATTTTCTGAATATTGAGCTGAGCTCCCAGTTTGACATCCAGCTGCCCTCCATGCTGTGGGGCGAGGGGGCAAAGGCAAGCGCTTCTGAAAATGCAGCTGCTTTAAGCACTTAAATGTGAGCTCCTCTAATGTGGACAGCTGGACTATCATGTATACCATTACATTTAAAATTAGTGGTTGGGAAAGAATAAAGAGGAAAAGAAAAGAAAGATTACTTCAGATAAATAAAATATATTGCAAGCTGCTTCCCAGTCAGTTCAGACCCTGCAGGGAATTGCCTCACTGCAAAGATGTCTCCCAGCTTCCTTCCCACTCATCTTCCTTGCGAGATAGTTTCCCTCCCCCAGTGCAAGGATGTCTTGTAGCTCCTGCCATCTAGAATATCCTCCTTCTGTGCATTGCTTAAATCGCCTTTTTGCCTTATGACTTAACACCTACTTTTATTCATTGTGAAGTGATTTTATATGCTTTTTAGTAAATGTGACAGGCAGTGTATTACCCACTGTCGTCTTTTATTTACTCCCATAAAGCATTATGGAATACAGTTAGTATGTGACATTCAGGACACTGTATAATACTGCATTGTAGTGCATTGCAATATGGGATAGTTCAATGCCTTGAAAGAGGCACTGCCTTTTCCTTTGCCTACATCTTTTCTCATGTGTTTTTTTTTGCTGACTTTCCCCATGGCCAGTGTCTGGTTTCCACGAGTTCCCCCAGTGTATGTGATAAGGACAATGCTTGTCGGCTTGGAAAGGTCCCGTCATTTTAGTCTCACATCTTAGTCGCTACAAGAAGCACAGGAGTTGCTCACATCTCCTCAAGCTGTTTCCCAGATGCTTGATGATTCATGAGCGGCCAACCTCCAGAGACCGAGTTCGGGTTGACAGTGTTCCCGCGTCCAACTAAACCAGTTAACTCTGCAAAATCCCAGTGAAAATCCCCCTGGAAAACTCTAGTGCTTTTGGTTCCAGTCCTGGCTACACCGCTTCAGGTTGTAATTTAGTGCATGGAGAGAGGTAAGAGGCAATTAAGCTGTTTCAGAGCACCTGAAAAGTCTGCTCCACTGTCAGGTGAAGGCCCTGAGTGGCTTTGCATTGTGAGTTATAGAAACAGTATTTATGGCCATTCTTATCAAACATACTTTCTTTCTTTCTTTGTGGAAAAGGCATATCTTCAAACTGTAATATTTTTATATCCTCTATTTTACTATCCTGAGCATTGTCTCCTCATGCCTTTCCTCTATAATGCCGTTATAATTACTACATTTACCATGATAGAAATAACAGGTCACGGTACTTTGATTTTTAAGCTTTTTAATATGTGCAGCTTTATTTCTCCATTTACCCCTTCAACTTGGATACTGCAGAGCTGCACCAGCCATTGCATTTCAGCACTGGTCTTGGTCAGCTGTGGTGGGCTTGCAGGCAGAGCACCCCAATCTGTGGGGTTCAGGGTTTGAGTTAAATACCAAGCTGTGACAGAGTCTGTCTTTTTGGGGTATAAGAACACTGGTAACATACTTTCTCAGCTGGTGTGCTGAGTTAAATGCACAGATTTTTTGTTTGGGGCTATATATATATGAGCACATGTAAAAGATACTGTCCCTAGCACTCTGATCTCAGCACCTGATGACTCCAGAGTAAAGACTGTACTAGGGCTGGCTGGGAAAAGGGAACCTTTCCCTCAGAAGCATGAACCACATCGCACCACACAGTGAAATGTGTGCTGATAGCGGGAAAATAGCAAGAGTTTGCTGTCCAAGAAGGAAGAGCAAAGTACTCTCACATATAGGATGAGTTCTGCCATGTTTTACTGCAGTAACTTTTGTTCTGATTTAGGGAATGGTTGTTTCATTCAAAAGAGCAGAATTTGCTTTCATCAAAACTGTTTTATTTTTATCTCTTTTCATGGACATTGTGGACAGAGTCCTGTGAAATACCCTTGTCCTCTTGGGTGTACTGGCTGTTTTCAGATCCAAAGGTCCTCAGCATTTCAGTAGGAACTCAGTAGTGTTGGCTGGACATTTTGTTTCATTCCACATCAGGGGGAACAAAAACAGAGGTGTCTTTATTTTTATTTTTTTCAGAAAAAAAATTATAATAAAATAAAATAGAAAACAGACTTGAGTGTAGATGTTGCTGATGAAAATTGCAACAAAACTGATGGGTGGGTGGTCTTTATTTTCACTGAACTGTCAGTTTTCCAATGCAAATTGTTTGGGTAGAACAGAACAAACCAAACCAAAACTGGCTAGTTCTGCACTTAAGCTATGGAGTCAGGGCTGTATTTGCCTAGAAAGGGTGGCTCAGGGTGTGAGAACATTTCATCTTGAATGAAAGCATCTTAAAAATATGTCACAAATAGATCTTTGGAGATAGTTTTTACAGGAAGCCCAGACTTTTAACTTCTAAGTTTCACATTGTTGGGAAACTAGAATTATTGCCCTGTCAGAAGGGCACAATGAACTGTTGACACACAGCCACGCTTTGCTTACAGCTATGTACAGGGAGGTATTTACAGCCAGAAACCAGTGAAGAGCAACCTGAAAAATAAATGTACTTACCATTAAGTTTGTGCCTTTTTCTCTGGGTTCCTGTTTTCCATCAGCATTTATGAAACAAATATATTTCTTTTCTTTGAAAAGCTTAGAGAGCTTCAGTCAAAAATTAGATTTTGTTTTAAGCGTCAGAACTTTGATTACCATGTGTGACAGATGGCTGTGGCTGGTTGCTTACTTTGGTTTTGTATTTCCAACATACTACTGGGGCGTGGTTCTGAACTTTCATAGGGTGCCTTGCTGGGAGAAATTTTCCCCCCGTTTGCTCTTCCTCAGTAGCCAAATTCAGGAGAACACTCCAGTTTTATATTTCTGTTTCTTGTAGTGAAACTGGAGGTTGACCTGACCTTCAGCAGAGTACTGGGGGTGATGTTCAATTTAAGATGAGGGCAGTGTAGTTTAGGTGTTTACATAAAAGCTAGTGTCTGAGTTCCCGTTAGTAAGTAGAAATTTGGTCAATGCAGTTGGGTGACTGAGTCAAAACCTGTCCGGGGGTAGCTCCCACCGACCATGTTGAGAAGGGCCTCAGCTTGCCCATGCGCAGGTGGCTCTGCGAGACAACACAGCTTCCCCAAGACTTCTGCTGGGGGTTACTGGGTGTACTGCTGGACCTCCCTGACCCCATGGAGTCCAGGCAGGAAACCATACTATGTCTTAAATGGTGTTAGAAATCTCTCTTGTGAGTAACTGAGCTGAGCCCTAGATCCCCACACCTCACAACGGGAGCACAGGTAGCTGTCTCACGGACAGAGGCTCAGATCCCAGTCTTAACTGGGAACTGAACCCTCCCGTGATCTGTGTGTTGCCTTGGAGCCTTCTGATCCTCAAAATTTCACCACACTAAAGTTGTCAATACACAAAAAAAAATAGTTGTTTGCAGTTCTTTGACGCTGGGAGCCAAATTCCTGTGTCACTAACAGCTGGACAATGCAAGCGCATGGTGCAACTGAGAAGACATTTTGACTTTTAGAGCTGGGTCTTGCCACAGTTCCTGTTACCCTTGGAGCCAGGGATTTACAGCAGCTGAGGCTTTACCTCAGTATAAGTAAACTTTAGGAACAATTGAATGTTTTCTCAGGCAGAAGTTGTGGAATTTGAATTAAGTAAAGACTTGGCTATTTGTTTTGAAGTTACTCAATAAGACGGATGGTGGGACAGTTTCTGACTTCAGTTACATCGGTGTAAGCATGTAGTAGCTATTTGTGTTAATGATCCATTGACAGCAAATGATTCACACCATATAAATAAAATCAAAATGTGACCTAACACATGCTTCTGGGAGGAAATGCTTAAGCACAGTAAACAAACTTAGACTCACTCGCACGCACTTTCCTGCAGCCTTGTATTGCTTCTTTTGTTTAGACGGCATCTCTCCCCAGAGCACCGAATTTGGGAAGCAGGGATGTTTCCCTTTTTACTTAACTCTGTCTCACTTCATTGTTCTCAAGCTTGCAGCTTTTATTAAAGTTTATATTCTGTTTTAAAACCAAAATGGTGAGAAGGAAATTATATCATTGATATCAATGTAAAAGTAATGATATATTTATCTTAAAATAAAGTCTATATAGCTGAGTACTGTTGTTCTTGTTGTTGATAGGGGGTTAAATTTAGAGAAAATATGCTGTACTTCCTATTTAATAATAACTGCTCCTAGACCCAACTTTTTATAGATTTTAAATGCAAATAATTTGTGCTGTGTTGTAAACTGTTGTGTTTTTTGCCTTCCTGTAACTGGAACAACATACTAATTTCTACAAGTTGTGACTACTAACAGAGAGCAATCACCTCACAGACTTGTACCGGAAAGAAGAGACCATCAGCGTGGCAGGGAACGGCTGCATCCACAGTCCTCGCTTCCCCAGCAGTTACCCCAGGAACCTCCTGCTGACGTGGCGGCTCCACTCCCCGGAGAGCACCAGGATCCAGCTGGCTTTTGATAATCAGTTTGGACTGGAGGAGCCTGAAAATGATATCTGCAGGTGAGTGGCGAGTGGAAGTTTGCAAAGGGCTTCTTAACACCACCTTCGAGATTAAGGATGTGGCCACTGGCATGAGACTACAAACCAAAACCTGGGTATCTCTGGCCAGGTCTGTGATGGCCCTGCTTGGAGGACAGACCTCCAAGGGTCCTTTCCAACCTAAATTGGTCTTTTTGTTTGTAAATAAACTGAGCTGTCTGGGGTGTGAAGCTGTTTTGGCAGGTTTTAGTCTTTCTATAATATTTTAAGCACAAGGCGCTTGTACACTCAAATCCAGCGACTTAACAACTCAGGTACTACTCTAATAGGATTTTGTCCTCTATCACCTCTGTCCTGTTTCAGCCAGGCAAAAAAAATCTGTTTCAGTAGGTTGAAAGCTCTGGGAGGTGTGAGTGAGTAGGTATGTGTTTATGTTGGGGTGTGAGGGACAGATAAAAATGCATGGAAAAATATCACTGTGTTCTTCAAATTATTTCTTTGTCTTTATTGTTATTCTTCACTGGTACGGTCTTTTTTAAAACCTTTAAATATACGTCCACAAACATCACTGTAGTCTGCATACTGTTATATATAATAAAGTATACTTTACTTGTATCCTGATTGCTTTGGTTTCCCCTTCTAAGCAAAAGTGACCATAAGCTCAGCTGATCTGTCTGATTAACCCAGGTGGATAAACTGCTTTGCGTTAGCAGAGCAGAGAGGTGAATCTTGCCAACATTCACGAAAACAGTGTAAATCCATGGAGTTTTGTGTTTATATTTCTTTTATTCAGCTATCTGTTCTGCGGGAGAGAGCAGGCTCAGGATTCCCATGCGGTCCCAAAGGCAGATTGCTGTGATGCTACTTACATAAAACGCTCAAGTCTCGGCTTCAGCTCTCTGCCTGATCATGTTGTTACTTACGCCTTATCTATGCAGAGAACTGGGTTGTTAGGATTTCTGCGCAGCCAGCCTCTGCTTATCTTATCTTCTTCGTCAATTAATTTGCATTTATAGGGTTTGGCAGCTCTGCGGGGCTTTACAGGGTGGATTTTTTTTTTTCTTGTTTTGCTTTGTTAATTTTCTACGTTACCAATAGAGAGAACCATTTCTGCTGGTTTGCTTTCCATTTAGTAATAAAAGAATGCAGCCTGAAACTGGCTCTCCTTCCCTGCGCCTTGATGGTCTTGGCAGCCTCTGCTCCACTCTGGTGCTGTTGGTCCAAGATCAGCAGCAGTCAGTAACGGCAGTTACCTCCTATCACCGCAAACGCTTTCCCAGATCGAGAGCCTAGTGCATACAGAAGCGGCCTGTTAATATTTACATAGTGGATAAACTGTGGCTGACCTTAAAGCATTGCAACTTTGAAACGGAGGGCTAATTTACTATGAAAAAAAAAAAAAGATGAAGTATTCTCTGTCAGGAGCCATTAAAGGTGGTGGCACGGTGAGAGGAAGTCAAGCCGTTACTGGCGTTATGGGTTTGGGGACCGTCTTGGAAGACAGTCTGCCTGCTTTTTCCAGAACAGCTAATTTGGGATGCAGAGAGAAGCAAAGACCTTCCATTATCCATAGTGTCTATAGAAGCTGGAGAAATATCATTCTTTTCTGCAATAAAGCTTTCCCTGCCATTCCTGGAAGGCCTTTATTTGCGTAGTATTGCTTCCAGAGTGAGGAATTTCTCGGGCAGACGGCTCGTGGTGGCTTTAAGCCTGTTAAGTACTGTGTGCATAGTTAGATTTTTTACTAGCGCTCAATATGTTTTTCAAAACCAGGTCCTTTCTGCAACTTCAGTCCCTGACAATCCCTGCAGCGCTGCTTTAGAGAGACAGCCAGGCGTGTTTTAATTGAAATGAATGCTGAGGGCTGAGCATGTGCTTGAATGCCGGGCGTATTGGACAAGTCATTCAGGACCTCTGCACCTTACCTTCCTTCTGTACTTGCTTCTGACCTTATGCTTTTTTTTTTTCCAGAAACTTCCCAGTGTTTTCTTTCAATTTTTCATTAATGCTAATTATTGTAATTTGCATACTATTAAGACTGAACTGATTGAAATTCATTCAGGCTGAGGAATGAGAAGGTATACTTTAGCAGAGCTGTTTCAGAAGGAGGGGAAATATTCAAGGTTTTACAGAATTTTTTAGAAGTGCTGTGAGCGTTTCCACAGGCGCTTGATAAGAGATGATTCTGAAAAGCAATTAAATTACCCAGCCTCTGAGGCTCCTTGGATGCACAGAAACAACCGAGATTGCACCTACTTCCATGACCGTTGCAGCTCTGCTGTTGAAAGCAGAAATAATCCCTGAAAGCCCATGGATTTGTCCCATTTTTGCCAGCGGTTAGCCTGGCTCCTGGCCTCGAAAAGTGGGGAGGCCAGTCAGGACAATATTCACCAAAGCCTACAAGGTTATCTCACGCTGAAAACTCTGCACCCCCTCCTGTTAGAATAAGCGTTGACTGGCTGTCGTGCTGCTCGGGGGGCAGTGATGGATGCTCGTGCGGCAGCGTGGAGCTCTGCCCTGGTACCACGTCCATCACCACGAGGGAGTGGGAGTGGAGGATGGTGGAGAGAGCCTGAGACAAGGTTATCTCTGTCTGGAACTAAACTTTGTAGTGTTAAGAAAAATGTTTGTTTCAGCAGAGTCTGGGCAGATTTAAGTGATTTGGTTATGGCAAAGCTGTTATTTTCTATTCTGTGCAATTTGGGGTTGGTGAACATAAACGCAGCACTGCTGATATTCTCAAGCCGCGCAGTATTTGCGTTTTTTTCACATGGACTCTTAGCAGAAAAAGAAAAGCAGGTCTGTTATTTACAAAGCTATTCGGCTCCCACAACTGGGTAGGGAGGCAGGCGCTTGACCCGCAGACCCGGGGGTGGGGAGCAGCACATTTCTAGTAGGGATCAGTTAACAGTCTTAAACTCCCCCTTTGGAGGATACACGTGCTTTGATAATAAAAACCTTTTCCTGGTAAAGACCTCCAGAGTTTAAGGCTTAACTGTACTGTGGGGATGGCAGCTCTCCCCATCTCTCGTTGCCTGCACTCAACCTGCCCCTCTTGTCAGCACCTCTCCCTCGCCGGCCACAGTGTGTGGGGCCTAATTCTGGCCCAAAGATATTAGGGACTGTGTTTCTCATAGATGTAATGAGATCAGGACTTTATTCTCTGCCTTCCTTGTTCTCCAGCTCAAGAAACGAACTCAATAAACAACCCAAGCCAGCACATACACAGGCTGTGGCAGTGGGTGCTGTCACCGTGTCCTGTCATCCCTGCATCTCCTGGCAGAGCCCTCTTTGGGCTCAGGGGCACCACAGCTGTGGCACGTGTGCCTGGCCAAGGCGCAAGATGAGCTGTTGCTTTTCCCCTGGTGACAGCACCCAGGCAAAGAGCAGAGGGGTTCCCGCCATGGTACGAAGAGTGCCAGCCTGCCCTTTGCTGCTTGAAAGCTTGAAATTAGGGTCGCCAAACCATCTAGCAGGAGCAACATGTCACCTACAAAGAATGTCTAAAAAGCATCTTTCAGCAACATGTGCTGCCCTGTGTCCTTCCAGCATCATCCTTTGCTCCTGGCATGGCGGCAGCCCAGCTCCGGCCTGGCTCCAGCCCTCCAACAGGCACAGCAGGAGGGAGATGGTTGCTGCTGCTGCAGGGAGTTGGGAGACCACCAGAAGGTGCACAAGGGCTTGCAGCTGCTCAGCTCGGGCAGCCTGCCTTAAATAATATTTTATCCACCACATGAAGTGCAGCGTGTATGTTTACTGTGTACTAAGCACATGCAAGTGCCTCTCTTTGCTATTTTCGTGTGGTAGAAAACGCTGTCTGTCATGTGCCAGGAGCACACAAAGCAGCTGTTTGAGCACTCAGGCAGTAGCTTGCAGCTTAGTGTATTTTGTGCTACACGAGCACGTCCACCATTTCATAGAATCATGGAATGGTTTAGGTTGGAAGGGACCTTAAAGATCATGTCGTTCCAACGCCCCTGCCATAAGCAGGGACACTTCCCACTAGACCAGGTTGCTCAAAGCCCCATCCAACCTGGCCTTGAACACCTCCAGGGATGGGGCCTTCACAGCTTCTCTGGGCAACTTGTGCCAGTGTCTCACCACCCTCAGAGTGAAAAATTTCTTCCTAATATCTAATCTAAACCTGCCCTCTTCCAGTTTGAAGCCATTCCCCCTCATCCTATCACCACATGCCCTTGTAAAAAGTCCCTCCCCAGCTCTCCTGTAGGCCCCCTCTTGGTACTGGAAGGCCGCTATAAGGTCTCCCCAGAGCCTTCTCTTCTCCAGGCTGAACAATCCCAACTCTCTCAGCCTGTCTTCATAGGAGAGGTGCTTCATCCCTCGAATCATCCTCATGGCCCTCCTCTGGACCTGCTCCAACAGGTCCATGTCTTTCCTATGTTTGGGGCTCCCAACATAACATGTAGTCTGATGTTTTGCAGTGGAGAATGGGGGACAGTTGTCTTTGTGTCTCCAGCTGTGCTCCTGTCTATTTGCAACCACCTTCTGTAACCAGAGTTAGCAAAAACTAATCCTTCAAACTGGTTCCCAGGTATGACTTTGTGGAAGTGGAAGATGTATCAGAGACCAGCACGGTTATACGAGGACGGTGGTGTGGACACAAGGAAGTGCCTCCGAGAATAACATCGAGAACAAATCAGATAAAGATAACCTTCAAATCCGATGACTACTTTGTGGCTAAACCTGGATTCAAGATTTGCTACTCCCTTGTGGTAAGTCACCTCACTGTGTCATGGGTGGGAGACAGACTGTTGTGTAAGAGCATCAGTACTTGAAGACTGGATGGTGTAGCTAACTGCATTGGATCAAAACACTAATTGACTGAAAGGATTTTCATTCCAGCAACTACATTAATACAGATCAAAGTATTTCTGACATCTTGTCATTAAATATAAAATAAAGTCAAGTCCAGGCCAAGATTTACACTAATAACATGTTTCAGAAGCTCTAACACTTTCTGCACTGAGGCTGCACTGCCAGTGCCTTGACAGATGCTGCAGAAATAGCAAAGTAATGGCTGCTCTATGAACTCCTCTTTTATGTTCATTTGAGGTCAAATAAAAATACCTTGAGGGGTTATGGCTGTGATTCTGAGTTAGATGCAGAGTAGTTTATTCCACATGCAATACAATTCTGCATGCAAGACAATGTGCTCAGGCTCAGGCTGTGTTTTCAACCACGTATAAACATGCCTCTTTGGATACGCAGCGGCATCACCAGGGTATCATGTACTGTTTCAATGAGATGAAAACCTGCTGTTTTTTTATTTTGGTTTTGTCTTTAGAGAGCAGGAATGCTCATTACTCTAAGTAGATTTTGATACAAACATGTATTCCTTTGTATTGTTCTGATTAATATTATAATGCTTTTGGTGCAGTGTAGCTCGAAAGAGGCAGATTTTGCAAACACTCAGGAAATGGTAAGCATTAATTTATTATACTGTCATCATTATATTGTCATATCCATCACACTTCTTATTCCCTTTTTATTCAGTCCACTGTTATTTAACAAGAATAAGAAGGCCTGGAATAGCAATAATGTTAATGCTGTAACAGGAGAAATCTGCTGTTTGAGTCATTTCACTTCAACCTCTCGGCTTTGCATGCATGTATGCCTATGTATGCTAAAAAGAGTCCATAAACAGCACATTGTCAAGACAACTCTAAAGCTACAAAGATTGTACTCCCTTGCATTTAAATTGCTAGGCTTCTAGTGGAGTAAGGCACTGCACTGTGAGTAAATCCTAAACTCTAATTTACTCTAATTTGAAGGTAATCTACTAAAACTAAAATTTAGGCAGAGCGGTCTATGAAAGACCACTGGGCATAAAAATAAGACTGTGAAGCAGCTTCTCTTTACACTACTCGTATTTCAGTGCAGCCACAAAAACTCTGCTGCATTTAGAAAGCTTTATTCCAGACCACGTACAGCTAGTTTCATCATATTAGGCTTTCCGAAAATTAATGTTATCGCTCAAAACACAGGACTCTCTGCATTAGAAAGCTCAAAAAAGGCTACTGTATTTATCTAATTTCAAAACTATGAGTAAACAGAGAATTTTACAGTCAAGCAAATCTATTCAGAAGAATACTCCCCAAGTGCACCCTCTGAATAAAATACTGGGGTTTTTTTCTCAGAAGGGAACCATACAGGTGATTAGTGGCATTCGCGCATCACCGTGATATGGGGTGTGATATGTACTTACCTGGTTTTCAGATTCCAAATCATCCAACCTAAAACTACGGGATTAATATTCAGCAGAGTCAGCCCTTATTCGATAGTCCCCACAGTCGCTTAGAGCTCAGTTCATAGATATGCTGAGCACTGCTGACCCCTGAAGGTTGAAACCATTGTGCATTTCTAGGTGGCAAACCAAGGAGCATTAATGAAGCATGCAAAAACATATGATATTTTGTATCAGATTAAATGAAAGACCTTTACATTGCTTTTTTTCTTTCCTTTGTAACCTTCTCCAAGACAAGGCTACTTCTGGGGGCTTTCTTGGAAAATGGTGCACAAGATATGTGCAAATCTTTAACTCCCTTTTTTTTTCCTTATATTTGAAGTTTGGATCTGCACGGCAGTTGTTTATTTGTATACCAGCCTCTGACTGATAATTTTCCAGAGAAAGCTGAAGCAAGTGATTTGGAGAGTTTCACTGAGTTTATTGATCAGCTGCGTCTCCTGAGCGTGGTGCCAGAATGACTGGGTGAATTTCTCCCCGTTACACACGCAGCTAAACAGCCTTGCAGCCTTGCGCTCTGGCCTCCTCACTTACAAATCTTCAAGGAAGTCAGTTAAGTTCACTTCATTTGATGCAGATCAACTTTTTACTTAGTTCAGCACTCTGCATGAGGTACAGATGCGGCACCACAGAGCTTAGCAGAAGCATACTTCATTATCTTCATGTACTTGTGTTTTTGCATTAACTTCACATTTCAGTGCCATTTAGAGAAACAAAAAGGGATTATTTTTCTAGATAAAACATAATTTAGACTTGTATCCATGAAAATCACATTTGCCCTTGTAAAACAAGGCATGCAAAGTAGGCAACCCATGTAAGATGAAGGGGCTCGGTCACTCAGGACGGTGGGATTAGAATTCAAGTGACTCTGGAAAATTAGACTGAAAAAAATACTAGGATGATCTTTAACCGGACAAGGTTGGAAGCCATACCAATGCAACTGTCCCAATATAAGGTAAGGGACAATAGGCAAGGGAACAGATCCGTGAGAAAAGTCTGAGCATCTAAACACAGCAGTTAGCAACTTTTGCTTGCCAAGGCTGACTCCCTCCGTATGCTTCTTCTTCCTCCCCCTCTCCCTGCGTCCTCTGCCTCTTGACACTTCTGTCTCTGCCCTCCCCTCTGTGGGTCTGAGGGACTGGGAAGGCTGGAGGGGGAGCAGTGAAGGTGATTTTGGAGGGAAGGGTCAGATCCAACATACTGCCGCCTGTTGCCTGTCCCTGATCCGCTCTTTCTCCATGAAGCCATAGGACTCCCTGGGGTGGGACCTCCAGGGTGGACCTGACTCCAGGAGCTTATTAGTGAGTTGAGTGTGGCCCCACTGGTTATCCTAAGTTGAATAAGAGTCAAAAGTGTCCTAATGTGGCTGGAAAAAGTCACTCCTACTCTGTGCTGTCTGTGATGGTGCAGAAGTAGGTAAGTATGCGCAGTTGGTGGCTGGTGTCTACAGCACTTCACACTCAAAGCCCCCAGTTGTAGCTCTGCAGTTTGTTGGCTTAGCCTGAGTATCCACACAGAGAAATGCCTCCCTCGAATCTCTTTAAAATTTGTCCTTTCCTTCAAGCTTCACAGACCTAGAGCAAAAATGGTCTGGAGCAAGCCCTGGACAGCTATTAGGCATGAGCCTCACTTAGCTGCAAATTTGTTTGAAATTCCTCCCTGCCATTATGGCTTAAAGTGCTTATTTCTCAAACTTGGGGGTTTTTTGGTTTGGTTTTTTTTTTTTTTTTTTTGCTTTTCTTGATTGAGTTGCCTTAGAAACATTAATTTGCAGTACAGAAGGCACTGAGGTATTCCAGTCTTTTTTTCTCATGTGTTATCTAATTTCTTACTCTAAGGACATTGCGTTCACAACAAACACTGTAGAAATATGTGATACAGAGGAAGATAAGTAATCTTAGGCTACTTACGCAGTTGCTAGAGGGGAGGTAGGCACTGTCATGAGAAAGGCCCCCTGAGCTGCACACCCTAAAGTAGGTGATGTGAATATTCCACATTGCCGCAAACGTAAAATTTCATTCCACCGCTGCTTGCAGTGCAGCTACCTCAACGGAGGGATCTTGCATGTAGCTAGGAAGTATTGAGTAATTACTGAAAATACTGCATCAATTATTTTGAGATGTAGGAACGTAAATTAAGTTACACTGTTACACATGGAAGTAATCTTTGCCTGATTGAAGTCATTTTATACAATCCCCTTTTTCCTTCTGAAGTGCAATTCTTCCAATGTCCTAGTTCTGGAAGGGAATTTTAACAAGATTGAACCCCATGTTTTACAAGTACATTAACATGGACATTTACTAAAAAAATCTAGGAACTTGTTCAAGAACGTGTTCCAACAATAAAGGTGAATGTTTTGAATTAAAATTCCCAACCCTGCATCTAATTTAATTTTAATGAGACAACTAGAAAATGCTGGATTCCATTTGCTAATTAAAAACATTATTTTAAGTTTATTGTAAAAGGCACATATTTGTTATACATTTATAACAGTAAATTGTTATTGCCTTACTAATGGTTTCGTTAATCCTAAATGAAATCCATATTTTGGAACTTTGACTGAAATCATTATTGGAAGCAAGGGCTACAGAAATACTAGAAACACATGTATATGTACAAACATGCATATATACAAAGATGTTAAAAAATATATATTTATATATACATCTTTTTACGCATACACATATATAAGCATGCTTTTACCTTTCTTTTATCTATAGTATAATTCATGACTAGGAAGCATCACATGCCATTAAAAGCTATCTTTACTTGTTTGGGAATTGTAAACCAACAGTGGTGGACACGTGGTATTAAACAGGAGAATATAAGTGCATTTGTCACAGGCTAAACTTATGTGCCAAAATGTGTATCGATATGTTAGATCATGAGTAATTTCTGCTTGTTTGAAATGACATTTTTTGAAGGAGCTGTAGAGAAATTAATGGAATGGAGAGGGGGGAACTTTGGGTTTTGATCCATCATGTGGAATTTTACAGAAATAAAGCTACAAAAGTAGCTTTCTGCTAAACACCCAGGCTATGGGTCACCACTTACATGAAAAAAGAGCATTGGTCACAAAGTGGGGTAAGACACCAGAGTCAGTCTAAAAAAATTAAATTACCTTCCCATGCAAAAAATATTGACCAAAGTTAGTTCAAATACTAAACTTAAACTCTTTGATACTTGCCTTCACATGAAAGCAACAAAAATTCAAAGCACAATCAGAAAATGAAAAGGGGCAGAATAAGAACCTTCTTCTGATAATTGTACACATGGATAATCACTCTGAATTAAGCGACCGGCTCCCTGTATTTTACCAGATTTGGTTGCACAAGTAGTGCAGCACCAGGCTGCAGGTTGTTGTTTGTTTTTTTTTTTTTTTAATACATCAATAAGTAAATTCCCTTGTAAGAGTTAATATGATCACAAAAAGATTCAGCCACCACTGTAAATACAGATTCATAAAGACCATAAAGGATGATTAATTCTTTATCACCGGCCACGGAGCTGAATCCAGCCCAGGAGCTGCATGAGTCTTTGCTGCTGTGCTTCTGGTTTAGCTTGTCACTTCTTTCATGGAGTAGACATTTCATTTCTGTCTCCAAGACAAAATATTCAGCCTGAAAACCCATATAATATATCTCATGTGACAGCAGGCGTGATAATGGTGCATGAATACCTTCCCTGCTTTTAGATAATCCACAGAAGGAATCCCAGTAAATTGCTGGGGGTAGAAGAGGAGAGGAATGAGGTGGGGGGAATGTCTTGGTTAATACAGTGGTTGAACATGAAATAGATCTCACGATGAAGAAGCAAGAACTTACACATGGAAGCTTTATCAGTTGTCCTCCTGCTACTCTTTCTCTTATTTCAGTTTGGATTGCCTGTCTGTGCTGGACAGCAAAGATTTTTTATAAATGCAGCCCATGTGCAAAACTCATAACAGCCTATATGATGAAACTTCTATTTTCTTAAGTTCTGGCAGAAAACTATTTTCTGTGTTTTTGCTCAAGGCATACCATCCTCATAAAATTATCAGCCAGAGGCTCATCTTTCAGGAGTGAAGTAATTAAGTCCTTTCTAATTAGATAGAACTTGCTCAAAATCTTTAACATTCCTTCACCAACTTTACATAAGCGGAGGATTTAAGAGATTAACTATGCAAATTTTTTTTTTTACTTTTTTTTTTTACTTTGGAAGGTGTTATAATGTTTTAAAAAGCAACATAAAATGACAGCAAGTTAAAAAGAGACATTGTGCCTCAATGCATCTTGAGACATATAGCATCTCAGAGTAATTTTATATGGGGAGGAGGAATGTTGCCCATTTAGTTCTCAGGTGGTTCCTGAGAATGGTTCCTGAGAATCCAGCAAGACTCAATCTGCTTATTTCATCTCACAGGACCTAACCTGTCCTTCAGCAGGGTTTGATGAAGAAAGGAAGGTAGTGTGATAGACATGCCAAGCGGTGTGGTAGGCAGGGACGTTCCAGTTCTCCCAACACTCAGAGCAGAACAAAAGATAGTGAAGGATACAAAAGAAGCAAAACTTGGAGTCAGATAGCTCAGCAATAAGGAAATGGCATACTTGGATTGAGAAGGCATGTCTGGACGAGCAGTTTCACAGGCAGCATTGGCTGCTCCAGGGGCAGCCAAAATTTCTAATTAAAAGATTCATTCCACCATTTGCATGTAACCAAGAGCTATTTCTCCCTCCAACATCCTATCGTACCAAAAACCCAAACCTTTACTGCCTAACTCCTAAGTCTTGCCTGCACCACCTCCTCAGGTGGAAAACTGTGCAGGTTTTCAAGCCTGAAACCCACCAGCTGAATGCAGCCTATGAGTCAGAGGGAGCCTGGGGACTGCAGTCAAAGATATGACCTGACCTGTTCCAACACTTCACAGTTGGTTGTCCCAGACTGCATCTTCTCCCAGTTTTTGCTAGACTGTGGTTTATCACAGTCCTTCTCTTGGCAGGTCTCTTCTGAAGGTCCGATGCCCCTTCCATGTTTACTTCTACTGTTTACTTCTACCAATCATTCTACTATGTGACACTGAATTTTAAATTTCATTAGGAGTCTCCCTGTCTTGTGTCCTAATTTCTAAAGTCATTTGTAAGTCAGAGATGACACTGGTAAGAGTGCAGTGAATAAAAGTAGGTTTCAGGGAGAAGATGAACCACCTACCAGCTTGGCGTCAGAGGATGTTACAAGTACTAGAGGGAAGGACTGATATAGGATCATCCAGGAATGGCAATGAAACAGTGGCAGCAGCAAAGACAAGGGAGGAGAGTTAAGTATAGTCCAAGTTCAGAAATAAAGGTAATTGTGGGTAAGGCAAGCACACACAGTGGAAGAGGCAAGTCCTCAGAGAGAGAGAAGGCAGCAGAAACGCCAAAACACAATGGTCAGAGAGGCAGAAGAAGCCCCAAATAAGCAAAGATTCTTGAAAGCTGAAAGGAAAAATGAAAAAGCCAAAGGACAGAGACAGTGTGAGTGACAGTATCAAACTTAGCAAACACATCATGAAAGATGAGGAAGAAGCCTTCCCTCTTTGCCAGGAAGAAGTCCACATGTCACTTGTTCATTACAGTAACATGGAAGCAGTTTCAGTTGGACTGAAGAAGGGTGAACAGCAACTAAGGAAAGATTTTTAATAAGGGAAGGAAGGATTTGTGTAAACCAGAGGAGTTGTGGCAGCATGGTTAGGAAGGAAAGGAGGCAAATGAAGTGGAGATTTTAAACAGGCAGTGGACCTGCAATAGGAAAGACAGGGTCTAGGAGAGGAGGGAGGGCAGGTGTGGATCGGGTAGAAAGCAGGGCAAAAGTAGGGCCATTTCACTACAACTCTCCTCTTCTGGCAAAACCTCCAACTGAACTTGCGGAGTAGTTGGGCTGGGTTTGGGAGATGTTTCAAACGTGAAAAGAGTCAGCCGGGAACATTGATGAGGAATTGAGTTATGGCCGGGGAAATACGGACCTTCTGGAAAGGAAGATACCAAAACGAGAAGCAGCGGGACCCAGTAAGCACACAGAAGCTCCTGGAAGCTGTCAGACTTAACTGATAAAACAATTGTTTTAATCAGAAAGGAAAATAGACCTTAGTGTCTGTGTTTTCCCAGCTGCAAGCATGTGTGCCTGGCAGTGTTGTTGTTTGAACAGCATGGTGGAGAACTGGCCGTTTGCTCTCCTCCGTTCCTGATTTGTTGACAGCTCAGTTAAAGTGTGGCTCCTTTGCAGGACATTGTCATTGATCTGTCTTAACATAACAGCAATCCCGTAGATGTGCAATTCCTGCTGAAAATGCTACATCTTTAATCCAGTAGTATGTTATGCACTGTTTGAGAATTCACCAAACTCGTGGCGGTGGCCAAGGACAAGAAAATGCGACACTTTACATCTTCAAAGGTTTATACAAACACAAGCATGTGATTTTCATATCCAGTATCCTGTCCCAAATAGTTGACTCTAACAAGACTTAGAGGCATTGTTCATTTAGGACAGCTTTAGATTTTGAAGGGCTGCAGTTCCTGCTGGCAGTACTTACCTGTTTTAAGAATTCCTGAGGAAGTCAGTGACTCAGAGGAAATTCCTACTTTTCTAAGGTAAGTTACAGATACAAAGACAAAAACAGAAAAAGACCATCATGTGCAGTACAAGAGAGTTACCCATGTTAGACAAAAAGAATCATAGTTTACTCTTTGTAGAGGCTCAAAGGAGTTATTCCACTTCAACATGATTTCTTGCAAAATACAGCAGAAGCAAACTGGAAGATGCAAATTCCAAGAAGCATGCAGCCATATTAGTAATGAGATCAAACAACAACATAGCATGTAAGAATAGCAGATAAAGGCCATAGGATTGTTGCACTTGTTTGGAAGTATGTAATAGTGGCAGAATAGTCACTTTGGTTTTTTAATCAAATGAATGAAGGGAACCCTAGTCCTATAGCAACTGGCCGTGATCTTGCCACTGTACTTGGCTAAGTGAGGGGATGTGTGAAGATTCATGGTGAGTTGTCTGTCCCTTCAGCTTGCATGCCCATGCTGCTTACTGCTTCATAGTCAGTTTGTAGTCCTAACATAGCTGGATACATAAAAAAAGTCTATATGAAAGCTAATCTTTTCCCTGTTCTTCAAATGTCAGTTAGGGTCAAGCAATCTCTCTTAAATAAAAATGCAGAGTACACAAGTAGACTGCCAGCGAGCCAGAGTTCATGAATTACTGGTCAGTGGCAAAAGTAGGAAATGAAACCCACACCCAAACTTGTTGGAAAAATCTTAAGTAACCATTGATAATTAGAGAAATAAATCAATGATTCCTAAGAGTCTTGAAGTCTTGTGAATGAGTGGTGGTTAAAAAATGGATGGGGCATATTCAAGATATTTTCATATTAAAACTACTCTGGGAAAATCAATTAGTCTTAAAAAGGATTTATTTTAAAAAGGATTTATTCTTCCAGGCTTTTTTTAGAGCTTGCCAGTCTTAAAATCCGTAATGCTACTTGCCACACGTGTTGGACAGCTTTTTCAGGGTATCCATAAAGCAATATTCTTCATTAACATGAAACATGTATAGGTAGTAGAAAGTTAGGATGGATCCAGCAATGAAAATTGTAATGAATGAAATGAAAGGGTACGTTTTCTGTGCCCTAATGAGCATAACTTGGTAGAGGGCAAAATCCATCCCGTTCCCTGACTTTGCTTCCCATGTCTGTGTAACCAAACAGAAAATATCTATAGCTTGGACATGGTATTTCAACACTGCAATGGGGTCAGACCAATAGCAGTCTTAATTCATCTCCAGTTAGAAGAAACGGAGAGACCTTGTAGCTAATTTGTCTGCTTAGAGTTGACTTAGAGAGATGGGAAATCCAGTAGCAAACTGGACATGCCACAAACACCCCGTTAGTGCTGCTGGTAGATGTGTGGACCTCTCTGTGTCTACACTAAAGAGAAAGGTTAAATCCAACCATTCTCACCTAAGTTTACCCTACACCACACATCAGTGTGTATGAACATGAGGTGAGTTTACAATGTCAAACTTTTATAACAGTACTCATTAACCTGTCCATCACATTAGCTATTTAGTTGAAAAGTGGGACTATTTCAGATTGTTGACTTGAAGACATAATGCTGTCTCTGTAAACCCATATTCTGCCCTTTAATTCCACTTTAGCAACAGTTGAGGCATGTTAGCATGTGAAATGATGATAATATATGAAGAACTTCCCTTTTATTTTGGTTTGGTAAGTCTGGAAGGTGTTTTATAGAAATCTAGTTATAGATGACAGGTTTGTAGAGAGAACAGAGATGCCACATTTTGTTCTGTAAAAAGGTTAATTAGGCACTAAGGTTGTATTGCAATGCTGCAAAGAGGTATTAATTAACTGAAGGTGGTGCTTAAGTGTGGCAAGGCTGGTCCCTCCTACCACTGTGGCCACAAGGGAAGAGGAAACGAGCTGTTCTTCCCAGGCCCTGTCCCTGTTGAGCAGCCTCTGCTCTAGATCTGTTTTCCATGGAAGCTGAAGGTGCAGCTTAACTTTAACGTGTGCCAACTGTGTTGGAGAAGAGTAGGAAGTCAGTCTGTTTTCAAGATTTTCTTCTGACTGACTTCCAGAGGAAGTGACTGGTGACTTGAAACATGCCAGACCTCCAGCCTGCACTGAGGAACTTGTGGAAACCCATCCCAGCAGGTGTTGGTTGCAAGTTGTCTTTCAAATTAAACCAAGAATTCCATGTCTTTGCAGTGTTGTGGAGAGGTGGGCTTCTAGGTTCAACTGTATGTTTTGTATTCCACCAATGCTATTTATTCAACCATGTATCAACGTTACCTTACAAAGCCTGGCAGCAAAATCCTGCTCTTGTGCTCATCTAGCCCAAGTTTGGGTTGCAGGGTCTGTTTCAACCTTAGCACTGTTCAATGTGTTTTTGTCATTTTTTGCAAGCCAGGGAAAACAATGCATTTTGTCTAATGCGTGCTTAATTGCTTACAGAATAAATCTTTGCCTTGTTTGTTGCAACAGCTGTAACTGCTGGAAAAGACTTACATCTCTGGATTGTTTTAAGATTTTCAAATCTAAATTTAGGGGGGTTGTAGGCTTTTTCTTGTTCAGTAATGCGTAATGCAGCCAAACATAGAATCTGATAATTTAAAGATGTGAGGTCATTCAGCTCATTTTTCTCTTAAGGACAAGAATTTTCTGTATTGAAAATTTATAGGTTGTTCACCTAGTATCATTTTTTAAATATAACAAGCATAGGAGCGTACCTCACGGGAGATTAAACCGTAGACTAATAAATCACTGTCAGAAAGATTTTTTTTTCTTTGATAATCAGTTTTAATTTTTCTTTTTTTTTTTAATGCCATACCATTGCCTGCAATTGTATTCCATCCTATTTTATGATAAAGAAGTCTGTTCTCTTTATCGTGGGTGTCTATCTCCTTCAGATATTTGCAGAGTGCTTTCACACGTCTTTGCTTATTGCTTAGTCAAGCAATGATGTCTGTATTTAGCTTTTAATCTTTCCCAAAAATTCAGGCATTCCAATCCCCACAGTTTTTTTTATGTTCTTTTCAAAACTCCCCCACATTTTCTCAGCTTTTTACGATGTCTCTGTGGCAGTGAAGGGAGCTGAATCTGGTGGTTCAAGTGTCACCAGGGCTGCGTATGGGTGGAGGGTCACCTGCTTAGGCAGGTCTGTATGGCAGCGCTCAGTTTAGTTGCCCTAACACTGGGAACGTGTCTCTTAATGTGTTTTCCTCTGTCAACTCAGTCTGTCTTTGAGCTCCCAAGTTTCCTATGTTCCTCCTTCCGCTCAGCATGTAATTTAGGAACACATCAGGTTGCATTTTTGCAGGGTGAACTTTCCCCTTGCTGGGTTGTGATAATATGTGTGATTTTTCCACGTCCTCGGTGAAGACGGCGGTGCCTGCTGTGGCGTTGCCTGCAGGTTTGGACGCAGCACGGTGCCCTCGGGGAGGGTGCTGGCCTCGCAGCCGCAGCCTGGCTTGTCCTGACGCCTTCCCACAGCCTCAGGTCTTCCCACCTCGAAGCCAGACACAACAAGCCTTTGTAAAATGCCACGAGTAAGATGCTACAGAGGCAGGCTGCGTTGTTCCTGCTTGTGGTCTGGGACTCTGCCAGCTGGGTGGGCTGCATGGCCAAACTGAGACTGATGAATAAAGGGGTTTGCCTGCTGCTCTCTTTTATTTGGATGCTTTCTTTTTCTGTGCATGCCAGACTTACCTGAGGTCCCCTGTAGTTTAAGCGATTGTATGATTACAAAATGAAGAACAGCAATCCCAGATTCCAAACCAGGAAAGATGAAACAGCAAAAATCAGCTCCAGATCATGGCAAACCACTGAGCTTTTTACTTCTTGCAGCTGTTTTGGTGAGTGGGAGAAGGCTGGTAGCTATTCTCATCCCTCCCCTCCTCCAAGGGCTGCACCGTAACGGAGCCCTTGAGATCTCTACACTTCCTTTTAACAATTTTTAGTCTTGTTCTGACTCTGCAGTTCCAGGCACAGGTCATCAGAGAAGGTCCTTCCTCCACGCTGGAGAAGCTGGTGTGCTGCAAGCTGGCACTCTTCTTTGCTCAGCACATTGCTTCAATGACCTTCGTGCTATACACCACATTTCCAAAGGCAGTCACGGCGCTGTATAAATCTGATTTGTATTTTCTGTGCATACATCTTTATTAAATTTACAACCTTCTGTTTTGCTCTGAGCACTTGATAAAGTCCATGCCTGTCTTCAGAATAATACAGATGACAGATATGTCACAGAGTGTTTCTGGTTTTCCCTTACACATGCATATCCACGCACACATCTTTTATTAGTTGCAGGGTTCCTGTCACTTTAGACTTGATGGGATAAATCTTATTAGAAAATTTTTGGCTAAATGGCACTGTTACATAAAACCAGCCCTTGCCTGGTGCTGAGCTCTGTGCTACTGAACTGGACACCTCCTCAAACCCAGTGCCTGGGTTCTTACCATCGTCCTTTGCCTACAACCCCCTGTCTACTTTTCAACCTCCCCATTTCTCTCCATGAGAAGCTGATTTTGAACATACATGCCTTGACACAAAAAAAAAAAAAAAAAAAAATCTATCGCATTTCCTGCGTCCTGTAATACCAAGAAATATGCAGTTGTGTTTTCCTCGATTGTCAGTTTGATGACCAGTCAGTGCTTAATTAGAGAAGGTCTGAGCCTGTAACTACACAGGGTCAGATTTTGCAACTCATCTGCAGCACTGGAAGCTAAAAATAATTTTTAGATTTGTGGAATTTGTGTATCTTGTTGTTAGATCATTTTCAGCAGAATCAAATAACATCCAATTTTTCTGTGACCCTTGACAACAGGGTGGGGTTTTTTTCATTTTAATAGTTTTTCATTTGGGGGAATATTTTAGTTGTATAAATTGATGTTTTCTGGCAGACAAAACTAACTTTCCAGGTCCCTTTCTTTTGTTAAGCTGCAAAAGACTTTTTTTTTAATAATACATCTGATCTTGGCAACTATAAAAATACTTCTTTTTAATAGACATTTGTGTCCTGATATGTATTTCTTAGGTGAAGTGCGGTAAAAAATACTCTGTAATGAAAGTTTCCCTCAGCCTGTAGGAGTCGGGCACCGTGTTGTCTCGTTGCGTGTTCTTGATTCCAGGCACCGTTGCTGTCCAACCATCAGTCATCTTATGAAGCACAAATACAAGTGTTTGCAGGATCAGACCCTCCAATGAAGAAGTCTGCATATCTCAAATTGTCAGCAAAGACTATTAAACAGGCTGGATGCAAGCCAAAGCGTAGGCACAAGGTTATTTGCACCGTCACATTTTTAGCAGGGGTAGTTTGGGGCCAGCACAGGCCTTGGGCTGTTTCCAATCTGCGGTTTGTTGTGGCCGCTCTGTTTTGTAGGGTAATAGTTGTGTCCCAGGACATGAGTCATACCATGCCTGGTCAATCTCTACCTCATTTTATTTACTAATATAAAATGTAGCCCAAAAGTTCTTACGTGGAGGTCGGTCTTTTCTTTCATTTTCTCCTCACTGCCCAACGGCACCGTGGCTGACAGAGTTAACAGCGTCCGTGAGCCCGGGGGGTCAGTGTTTGCAGACTTACGGGTAATTTTAAAAGAGGATCTTATCTTTGAAAAAAAAAATAAATAAAAAGAACAAACAAACCCTTAAACTTGGGAAAACAGCCTAGAAAGAATGAGGCTAATTTTCCAACTGCTGTAAGGCAGGGTAAAACAACCACCTTCGGGCCACAAAAATTTATCTCGCACCGAGGTCTGGGCAATAAACTTGAAACAAAAAAATTGCGTGGAAGAATCTGCACACGATGAGGACAGGTAGTCTGACTGCTCGGTATGGTTTGTGTGGCGTGCTGGAGAGGCTGCTAGTGGTGGAAATAGGCTGCTGAAAACTTTGCGTTCTCTAGAAGTAAGCAGACATTTGGAATTCTGTGTAAGTATGGGTACCAAAACCAAACAGAAAGCAATTGCTGTTTTTACAGATGAGGTGAAACTTTTGCACCTGACTGGAAATGAGATCCTTATTTCAAAATGTGCATTGTATTACGTGTCGGTATTAGCTGAGCTGCCTGTCCTCTAGGCAGGCGTGATGAAAACAAGGGCTTATCTTATGCTTACGGTTAGCGAGGAGCCTGGATATATTGGTAATATTCTTATTCAGGCCTTCCACCTCTTTTCTGCATATGCATGAGTTTATACAGAAAAATTGATATTATTAAGCTCTGAAGGGGAAAAGAAAAAGAGCAGTCAGGGCAGATAATATAAGGCAGCAGAAAATAGGACATGCTGCTCCCTTTATGTGTAATTTATCTCCATCACAAATATGTGAAAGTAAACACTCTGCTTTCCCACCTTCGCAGCAACTTTGAGCTAGCTCGGTGCTGGTTCAGGTACATTTTCCAGGTGCATTAAGAAATAGATTAAAAGCAGAGGAAACACTTGCGATGCCAGCAGCTGAAACCTGGAGGCTTGCACAGCTGCTGCTCTTCTGGTTTTGCAGTGGCTGTCCAGGAGGGTTTGTCATCTTGAACAAAGATGGACAGGGTGGTCAGGAGGGCTGTATTAAAACCAGCAGTAAAAGCTCAACAGACTGTAGGTTTGGTACATGAAAAATGCTGTTTGGCGTTCAGGAAAGACTCAGAGTTTTTGAACCGCAGAGCAAAGTCTTTCTGCGGGAGGGTACTGGAGCGCTCTCCCTGTCTTTTCTCCCCATAAGCCTGTGTTGCTGATGGAGGTGGACAGCCTAAAAACCTAGCCTGCTCAGACCAGCACTGGGAGGCCGGGATGGCATGGGTTTGGTGCCATCTTGGCGTCTTCATAGATGGGGTATGAAGCTACTTCCTGCAATTTTTATTGATACTGATAACGCACCCAAGTAGGTTAAAACTAACTGGCTGTGCCCGTTGCCTGGAGAATACCAGTCTTTGGTTTCCAGAGAAGCCACTTGCACCCACAGACCTCGCTCTCTTCTGAGTACAATCCTGTCCTGCACCCATGGTAAGGTGGTGACCAGTGAGGAGAGGTCCCACCTCTGCCCATGGTTCTCTGGGAGGTGGTGATTTGTGGTGGTGTGGTATCCCCATGGTATAGGGAGAGCACCTCCCCACACCCTTGGGGAGATCTCTGTGTGTGCAGGCGTAAGTCACCCTGCATGCCGTGCCACCATGTCACATTGCAGATTAGTTTCATGTTTTTCTCATTTGCTCAGCTCAGGCTCTTGGCACGAGTTCCTTTCTGAGTCCATGTGTGCCATCAAATAGAGTTTATGTCTTGTACCTTTTTCTCCATTTACATTCTCCTAAATGAAAGCTTATTTTTCTTCCCTGCCTCTGCTTCTGACCTCTGTTAGTCCCAGCATATTTCTTTGTATTAAATGGTGTTTACAACATCTTTTTTTTTTTTTCCAACTTTAATTTATTTTTTTACTAGCTTCAACTTCTGTGACATTTTCCAGGTCATTAGTATAAAACTGAAATAAACTGTTCCTCTTGATTTTCATTGCTTGAAAAATATTTAGCCTATTACAATTCTACAGCCATCCTTAGTCTATTTGGTTATGCTTGTATTTGGTCAGAATTTAAATAAAATGTGTCACACACTAATTCTGAACCAGTACACATCTTCCTGGTCCTGAGATCATGGTCTCAGTTTGGTGTTTAGAAGGATTTCCCAGGCCGGCTTTTGGTAAGCTGATCCCAAAACTGATAATATGGTTTAGTCAGATTGTTTACAGAAATGTGGCAAATATAAGTTGTTTTCTTTTTCTTAATTCATAGTGTTACTTATAATTGGTATTTCTAAGAATAATGCATAAGACAAATTAGAAGGGTGACTGCTCCTAATGTACTTGTATTTAGCTTTAACAGCAATGGCATTTTTTAGGAATAGATCTGGGGCTGGAAGTCCAGTCTGAATAGTTTTCTTTTCCTTACTCTAGCTGTTTGATGACACTCAAGTTAAAAGAAATTCCCAATAAGCAGTATCCCATGCTGTTTGCAATAAATCAACTGCTTTTGATCCCATTAAAAACCTGAAAAAGCTAAGAGAAAATGGTTCGTGTATTCTTCAGAGATTATGTATTCTTGCTATTTTTATGATTATTGTTATCATTTTAGAAAGTTTGTATAGCAGTCCTTTTGTGTTGTCCTAGAAAACGCAATGCCTTCCAGTCAAAGCAGGAGGGTGAGCAAATTGTTTTGCTTTGCATTATCTGTGAAACATAACACATGCTCCTGCTGCATGCTTACTGCAGAACGGGACGGCATCCTCTGGGAGAGAGCTCAAAAACAAATGGATCCTTCACAAAAAATCAATAGGCTGGGATTGCTGCTAGGACAGCTAATGTCCTTTACTGGTACCTTTTTACGTTGTGTCCTCAGCTTTGGAATTAAATTTGCTTAGCTCCGTTAGAGTTTTTCATTATTATTATTATTATTCCTCCTGTGTTTCTTCCAAATCGCATCTGAAAATGTGAGTGTGCGTGTCAGAGCACTTAGCAGATCCTCCGGGTAGAACAACGGAAAACTTGGAATATTAAATGAAATTAGGCTGTATTTGTTAACAATTATTTTCCGCTGGTTATAAAGTGTGCTTAAATCTATATAAATATGTAGAAACTGAAGCAGAAAGAAGACAGAAAATGAGTAGTTAGCTCCTAGGAGGTGTTCTTCATTAATATTTTTCCTTCTACCCCTAGTACTGGGGCCTCTCCGTACATTCCCGTTTGGTGTGAGTCACGCCAAGAAGGAGGACCTGAAATAACCAGCTGTCACTGCCTTCTGTTAACTCTGAAAGACTTTTTTGCCCACCTGGACACTGCCGGGCAATGAGGTGTCAGCTTTTTCAGTTTTGCTTGGGGCAGATTCGCCTATTACCAGGGAAGCTGCTTCCAAAAACCTGTCAGTCAGTGTGGCAGAAGTTCACCAAAGTCCTCTCAAGGGCACTGGACTCTGAACTGGGAGCAAGTTTTTGGTTCCTGGGGTCAGTCCTCGCAAGCTCTTTTCCACCTGACAGCTCCCTGACACCATTTTGATGTGCAACGTCACACTGACCAGGACCCCTCTTGATGTCCACTTCCCACCACCCTGGCAGAACCAGCATAGGCCATCACAGGGGAACCAGAAAGCTCTGCAAAATGGGCCAGCACTGTGGCCCAGGTGTGCTTAGACACTGACCCAAGATGAGCAAGGAGCCTTCAGCACCCTCCACTGTCACTGCCAAGAGATGAGCACTGCAAACCATAAAGCACAAAGAGTGACTGCTGAAAGCAAGGCTTCCTTTCTATACGATAGTAATCTAAAGGGAACAGGGAGCAGTCACCGTCTTAGCTTAATGCAACTGGCTTGCATCCCTGGAGAGTGATAAGGTGAGCCAGGGCTCACGTGGAAATGGCAAATGCAGTGGCAGTCTATAACATCAGTGGCAGGAGAGTGGCCAGGGCAACCGCATGCTCATTAGTCTGACCTAGAAAGCTTACAGGGCACTTGTCAGCAGAGAAGGTGGTTAAAAATGCAGGAAACTAGAAAAAAATCCGTGCTGCTTCATCAAAGGAGCTCATGCCAGGCTGGAGGATAGTCCGGAGAGGAAGGAAATGCTATACAGCAAATCTAATTGGACTTCAGAGGAGCATCTCACCTGGTGCCACGCAGGAGACGATCACTTACGCTGGAGGAGATGGCAATTAATAAAAGAGCCATGAGGCAGTCAAAGGGGAGAGACAGCGTGCTGTAATGCAAAAGGGAGCATCCAGCCAGGGAGAGCTCACTAATGGGAGTTTCTAAAGGGTTGGCCTTATGATTGGTTTTATTTGTGCTCTTTATTAGGGACCAGAGCGCAACCTGTCAGAGTAGCATTTTCATGACTTTTGCAGCGCACACAAAGCTGAAATGCACTGCTCATGAATGGGAAAATCAGAATATTTGAGAGGAGGAGCACTGGATGACCTTAAGTACTGGAGAACTGATTTGCAGTGGAATGCAACAGCCCAAAAAAGCAAAGAGGTCACTCATGTAGAATAACAGAAACATTTGCTGTTGAATTGCATCTCACTGGTTAGCAAATTGGGGAGAAGAAGGTTTCTGGGTGTACTAGGCATAGAACCAATGAGGTGGTAGTTGCATCTTTTCTGTAATACTCTGTATGGCTTTGGTCCCTGTAGTATGGAGCAACCACATCTTTCTTGGACTGCGTTCAGGGAACAGCTACAGGACAGTCAGGGGAAGAGAGGACATTTCTTACTGAGGGCCAAGACAGCTTGGCTTGCTTACTGTAATAAAACGGATGCTGAGAGGAGATATAACATCTCTTCAGAAGTACTGCAGGAAGCAAACTCGGGAGAGGAAGAAAAGGACAAAGCTGGCACTTACATAAGTGCTATAAAGATAAATTTAGCTTGGAAACAGCCAACCAGTCCGAGGGATTTGAAGGAGCACAGAAAACCTAACAAGGTTCAAAACGGACAGTGAGCTGTTTGTGATGGTGGAGTTGCCTGAAATAATCAGGGTTTGGAAGTGACGGCCTGGAAGAACCTTTCAGGTTTTGTGTCCCAGTGTTTAATTGCAGGAGTAAAATTTGCCATTCAGGTAAAAATGGCGAAGAGGGATTGCAGAGTATTTACAATGAATGTTAGTTGATTTATATTTTGTTTGCAGTTGCTTAACTGCAGTGTGAACCAGAGTAGCTATTAGCACGTGAAATCCCTTGTACATGGAGATATAGAGACAAGTCTCTGTGATAAACAGAAAAATTCAAGGTAATGCACAATTTTCCCAGCACAGCAGTGAAATCCTGTGCACTCTCTTGTGGGTATGTGCACCAAACGGGGTGCTCATGGGCAGTGTAGTATTAGATGACATCTGATTTTTCAAAGGCATAGCTATCATCTCATTTGAACATGTATTATCTGACCTTTTAGAGAGATCATTTAAATGTCAATGTCTTGGGCACTCTTATAATATGCACCCAGCAATGCCTAATTCCAAAAGTAGGTGAAGGATGAAGAGAAGTATTGACCAAACATAACTGTAATTAAATATATTTTTCTGCTTCAGTTTTACTTCAACTTTTCATTAATAAATGTATCAAACTGCAGTTAACCTAAATCATTATTACAGTCTTAAACTTTTGATATTTTAAGTATCTTTTGCTTCCCACTCAGTTATAGCTAGTAAATGTGTCAGAACAAATCAAGAGTGATTTTATGTCTTTTTGCACTAGTATTAACTTAGTTATAACTGATAAGGTTGTAGCTACTGATATGTAGTGGCAACTGAGCTTCAGAAGCTCGATTTATGTCTTTTTTTAAAGGGCAAGAATCATACTATCACATTTGGGATCAGACACTTTGGTGGCTGACCTTTTGTTACTGACTTTAAAATTGTGGTGTCATGGATGGCCTGCCTTTATGGCACTACACCGAAAAACAGAAAGGAAAATTCAATATGGTTAAAGTTATTTGTTAATTACTTATCTGTTCCAGTAATAGTTGCCATCAGCAGTAAAATTTGCTTGTACTTGCAGTTTGAATATTACTGCCTTCGGATTACAGCCACCTGATTTTGTTAAATGCTTGTACTGCTGGATGAAAGAGCTTGTTGACTTTGGTAACGGCCTCTTATAGCTAACTACAGGTTATCATCGGGAGAGACAAGGTTAAGTTAACTCTGACCTTCTTGAAAGACGCTGGCCTCTGTTTAATGTTTCATTGCAAGGCATGATTTCCAGATTACAAATAATCGTTGCGTGCTTTCCAAATTCAGCATCGTTTATTTTAAAGCCCGGTCACCAGAACTGAACAAAGCAGTGGTTTGGCCATGACTGTAGGTAAGAAAAATGAAGCCTCTGAATTCCTAGTGAGTAGCCTGCTGTAGGAAATTAGGTATCTTGCAGCAGCCGTGGGACGAGAGGTAATAAATACCATTCTGATATGAAAATAAAAGCTAGCAATGTGATGGATTGAAAGTATGGTAAAAGAAAAAGATATTTCAAAGTACATGCCTATGCTTTTATTTATCTTTAAGAATAGAAATTGGAGTGTACTAAAATGCTACATGAGAAATTATAATTAATCAGTAGAAGTGTACAAACTTGAGTTATTTATCACAGCATTTTTTTTTAATGGAACAATGACTTTTCTTTTGAGTCTTACTTACCTAACACTGTTGCTCTTACACAGTGTCTTCTGAGTTTGGCTTTTATTTGCTTGAAATACCTGTCGCTCCATATATAAAATGTAATAGCTATAAATTCAACATTCAGAGAAAATACTGGTGCTATTGCTTGTTACAGGGAAAAAAAGAAAGACCTTATTTCCAGATTATTATAATTTATTATTAATAACTACAAGTTTGTCTGCTTATCAGCTACCTGTCTGCAAACAGCTCTGAAGGCAATAGGTGCATGCTGACTTCTTTTCAAAAATAGATGTCATTGAGTTTCCTTTTATTAATTTAAATGTTAGGATAATTTCATCTCTTTTTCTTCAAGTTGTAATTTGCCCTAGGTTTTCCTTACAGACCTTCCACTGTCCTAGTTCCAGTGAGAGATTCTGACTTCCTTTTGGTTCTGCGCTGGACCTCTTCCAACATGTCCCGTTTCACCTCTGATTTGGCTTTGCAGAATCTGCTTTGTGCCTCAGTACATCACTTAGCCCTGTTCCTCTGCAAACTTCCAGAAGCTGCTTCTCTGTTGTATAGTTTATAGCCATGGCATCTTAATACCACAAATGAGGTGACCACACACAGAGCCCAACACTTTCAGCTTCTCTGTTAATTTTTGCTTAGTTTGGTCCTTTCTTCCTCTTTCTCATGTCTACTTGCTCCAAGAACATGCCTGCGTTTTTACCTGTCCCTCTTCACTTCTATTCCACTCCCATGACAAGGTCACAGTAGGGAAGGTTGCTCCTACAGGAGAGGACCTTATTAAACTTGTTAGGCCCTGAATGTCAGTCTAGGATGCGGTCTGGGCTCTTCTTAACCACAAGTCTTTTGTGAACCTTTCCTGCTCCCTGAAGTGGAGAGCGTCACCTCAGCTTTTATTAGCTGTAGTTTATAGTTGTTTTGGCAGATAAACAATCTTTTACCAAACCTAATCCAGTCACCCCAGGGACCTGCAGATTAGGAGAAAGAGTTGAAAGAGGAGCTTATAGAGATATGGGGGTTCCTCTTTTCTGTGTTGTGTCCGTGCTATGGTGGTTATTGCCTGTCCCAGGCATCACAACTCATAGATGTCAAGCACCAAGATGACAAAAGACTGGACTACAGTCCTAAAGTATGTAAAAGATGAAGAATCACAGAAATGTTAGACGGTGTTTCTTGTTTTTAATTTGAGGACCAGGCAGTAATTCAGCATGGCTGGGAGGACTCACGTGTTTTGCTCTATTTGTGGTACAGCAAAGTGAGTCATGGACAACATGTTTCTCAAACTGGGGAGCTTCCCAAGCCTCATCACTGGTGTCTTCCTGATGCCTCCCTGTTCTTACTGACCCTGTCAAATGCCATGTCTTGAGCCCAACAGAGCCTGTGCTGATGCAAGTCATGGACCCCCAGGCTGCAAGCCATCTCCCACAGTCACCAGTGCTATTTGGCTCTGCAATCTCATATATTCTTGATAGCAGTGATTTTGCCTCGTAATCTCCACTCGTGAAAGTCTTTGGTGAAACAGAGAGTATTCCCCATGACGCCTTGTCACTTAGTGGAGATCAGTGGTGGGAGACAGGCTATAGACAAAGTCAGTCTCTGAAGGAGAGAGTAGCTTATCTTTGTCTGAAACAGAGCCAAGAGCAATATATCAATGTCCATACATATTTAACTCTAAGGACTGACTCAGGATTTGTCTTGCTGAGGTGTAATTTTGGAAGTTGAGGTATGGAAGTCATTTTTCTTCAGTAAAAGTAGCTACTCTCAGAAGGTGATTGGTAGCCCTGTTGCTTTGCCTGTATTTTTGCTGCTTGCAGAACAGTTAATGTAATGCTTTGCTGAAATCTCATGTAATGTTGTTATGTTACCATGACACACGTACGAAAATAAAAGCACTGTTGTCAGGGTGATGTAGCCAAATTATTACCACCCTGTTTTTCCAGTATTCAGTGAAAAAAAGATTTAATTTTTTTATGTTTTAATGTCATTTTAAGCAATGAGGAAAACAATAGCCAACTGATCATATACAAATTAATGTAAACAAGGTAGTATCAATTGAATGGATGGCACTGAATGTAGATTTGTCCTTCAGGTTCTGCTAGGGACAATGGTGAGAAAGGAGGAGAGGGTTTTGTAATGATGAGAACCACTTTGATATTATTACTTGAAATAGCTGCAAGCAGAAGCCATAGATAATAATAATCTTCAAACTGTAGAGGTTGAAAGCTCTGAGAAGCCAAGAATGACTGCAGCTGCCTTGAGTGATGGTGGAACAAAGCCATATAGTTGAGAATAGTTTATGCAGATGAAATATAATCACAGAGTCAAAATGTGCAGTCATCAGGTTTGAAATCCAAGAAGCAGGTGGTACACATGTCTATCTCAGGGTTTTGGAGGGGTTCCCTGGCATCAACCATCTCAAAGAATCATAGGCTAAAGAAACCGTTTTGATATCTACAATTTAGATAACACAAGGGGACCGTCACTTCAAACACAAAATTATTCCTTGTCTACGGTCTTCTCCAGACATTCAATGAGGCAGATTGTTCCTGTTTTAAAATAATGCCTCAGAACTCAATGCCACTTTTTTTCTGGAAGTGCTAAATGGAAGCTAATGACAGAGAAGAAATGATTTCCAAGTTTTGCAACTGGCAACCATTACCAGAGGATCCATGAGCCAAATGAGGATCCATTTATGTACATTAAATCGTGGCTTGTCAAGAACTGGGCCACCAAATGTGCAGAGAATGTGGCCAAGGTAGCCCACTGCTCCTGAATTATTTATGACCTGATCATAGCATTTGCAGATCAATTTACTGTTTATAAAAAAAAAAATCCTGCATTAAAAATGTCACCAATAATGTTTTGTTTCTGTATTCCTAGAAGAAAATGACCACTTTAATTATTAACGTTTTAATAGCCCTGCAGTTGCAGTGGTCACTTAGTGACACTATAGTGTGATGGGGTTTCTTAACTTCTACTAATCTTAAGTAGTGAAGAAATGACTACAGTTTTGCTGACTCAAATTTGAGAGAAAGGAACATTTTAAGGAAGAAGAAATGGTAACAATATTGAATAAAAAATCTTGTGACCTTTGAGACATTTGAATATTTTTCTGTAGCAAATGAAAAAAAATAAATACCATGTATATTGAGTATGGATCTGAAAGCCGCTCTGTTCCTTCTTGACAAAAGGAGAATTTTATTGATGAATTAGCAGATTATGTGATCAATTTTGTCTTTTCCATTCCTAAGAAATAATTGAATATATGCATATGTGTATGGTCCAGTACAGCTTTGACTCTAGAGAGCATCAGCTGAGCAGCTCTCTATCCATTTTCCCTTTCAGTTGCCAATTTAAAAAATGCGTAGCAGATACTGAGTCAGTGTAAAATGGTGATCCCAGGCATTGATCCGTCTTCTTTAAACCCTTTCATTATAAAATCTGTTATTAGAAATGAAAATGACAGTCTGCTGTCACTTCAGTCCACTTTCCTTACCTGCCTATTCATGCTGATCATTAGCTATTCACTGCATGTGTATGTTTAATAACCATTCTGTAATGCTGCCTTTTTTTCCATTTTTCATGGTTTAATTATTGCAGTTAGAAATGAGTAGAACTGCCAAAAGATTAAAGAAATGGCTTCTTCATTATTTAAGTAATCATTGCCCATCACTGGTCAGACAAGGGGATTGGGATTCAGGTGACCATATGTCAATATCTACAATTTTGACATCTCTAGGCCTCCCAGGCTCCCTTTATAGACCATGGAGAGAAAAAAAGCATATTTAGAATGCAATGTCATCCCAAATTAAGGTTCTAAAATAGATCGGATGATTTGCACCCTAAAAATGCCAGTTTTAGTTGACTGTAAATGGAAACAAGAGCGACTAGCTTAGGTCTTTGCTTTGTAGATATACAAAGACAGATGAGAGGAATCCCATACCTGTGCTCAAATTAATCATAAATGCCCAGAGGTTTTGTGTGATGACACTTCTAATGTGAATGTACTGTGACTGTGTTTTTTGATGTAAGGGACATAGTGCCATTCAGTGCTCTGCACAAATGAGCAAGTCCTGTTCAGCACAAGCACCAAAAGCAGTACAGTGATGTTAGGACTACATTTCAAATGGATTGGATTACCCTGCTTTTCACCTTGGCTAAGTAGTACCAGGGTATTAGCATGTCCACATTCTTTCCAGAACAGATCAGTTTGGGGAACCGCATTAATACTCTGACTACGGACAATACAGAGGTGATGTTTAATATTTATGTTGGGAGATAAATCTAATGGCCTTGACCAGATTAGGTCCTGCTATGCAAAGCAGCATATATCATATTATAAATAGTAATAATGCCTATTCTTGCCCCAGGAAGCTCACAAGGAGCTAGTTTATAAACAGTGAAAAGGGAGGGACCTGAATGTAAGTAGCATTATTTAGGAAAGACACATGGCAAGGGCCTCTTGCATTAAAGAGGGTTGGAAAAGGTGACAGATGTTGAACACTGAGACATTTTTTAGGTTCCACAGTTAATTTAGGGCATTGCATTAATGGTGATTTTTCCTGTGGGTTTTTCCTCTTAGGATGATTTCCAGCATGCAGCCTCAGAAACCAACTGGGAGTCAGTCACAAGCTCTGTCTCAGTAAGTAATTTGTTACTATTTTGCCCGTGGATGGATTGATAGGATGGCTTGAATCCAACTCACTAAAATGGCACCTGCACAGAGGAACCATGTATTTACCTTTGGCAGAGGATGAAATAAATGTTTATCCGACTGATACTGCAGTCAACCAGTGTGTTTTTAAAGAGAAAAGGTTCAGGATATGCCATTAGCTGTTGTAACCACATGAGATAGTCATTGGGAAACATTTCTTGCTTTCAAACTCATCCCACCAATACGAAAATACAGGATATATACTCTTTACAATTTTCAATGGTAAAATGTCTTGACCTAAATAGAAGACTATACTTAAAACAGGCTAGCAGGAAAATGGATCTAGCTTTTCATTGTCAATAATGAGATTTCTTTAAGTGTTTTTAATAAAACATTATATCTGAAGTCTCCATATTCAGCAGTGAGATGCGACTTGGGAAAAAAAAAAAGGAAAACAAGTAATCCAGTATGAAATTTTATTTTTCTCTTCATTACATTTGATTTGTGTCATTGGCCAAAAATCTGTCCCCTCTTTCATTTACCAAGTAGAGTTAAATGCTGCGGAATGGCAATGTAGCATCAGTATTCGTAATACGGGCAGTCTTTTTCTGTGCACTCTGCTGGCTGGTCAAACACCATCTCACAGCTCTTGTAAACTCCTCTTAAAACACATGAGATGAGGATAAGCACTCAAAGCAGAGTTGAGAACACTGTTTGGAGCATTTGGGAGAGAGGGTTTAGTGATGGCATCTTTGTTACAGTAGCTGCCAGGAATTGCCAGTGGAGGAGCAGTAAATAAAATATGGGTAAATTTTACTGATTAGTGTCCAAGACAGGCAGCAAGTAGAGAGAAAATTCTGTATTGCCAAAGTTAGAAGAGGTTAGGCCAATCTCACTCGTGTTTACCCTTGAGTTTGCAAATGACATTTGCCCTTCATGATACAATGCATTGATAGCCTTGAACTAATTGTGCTGAAAGTCCTGAGTAGTAATGTTAGCAGGGCTGAGATCTGCTGGATGTGCCAAGCAGGAGATGCTAAAACTTTGTTTTACTGAAAGACATAAACTCATTTCTCATTCTAATGTGGAGTTGGGAAAAAAATCTATGTGATAGAATATTTTGTTTCAAAATATGGTAGGCTGATGTTTGAAAATGTAAGCCTAGGGCTCCCTCATCAGGTTACTATGAAAATGAGATCTAGTATATGGTAAACGCCATGTTAGTTATGCTCCTTAACATCGTAAGGTGCACAATACGCAAACAATAATCCCATATTCTTTTCATATTGAAAAAAAAAGTTTGTCTTTCACATCTATTTGTTTCTGAAAAGTTGTTGTTGCTGTGTTACAAGTAGGGAAGTTCGGTACCAATATTAGAGGTAGCAAGCTGATGCCCAAGGTCACACAGAAACCTACAGCTAAACCAGAAGCAGAACCCCGGTTTCATTGGTTTTCCCATGCCATCTCCTATCTAATAAAACATAACTTCTTCCACTGGGCATGCATTGCACCCACTAGCCCTCTCTTATCCTCAGGGAAAATAAGGTAAAGAGGTTGAGTAATTTTTCCCAAAGGCACCAAGGAAAAAGTCTGAGGACACCCAAATTCTTCAGGAGAGAAAGGCTCAGGGATTCTGCTGTGGTCCTGAGGGGCAGAAGGACAAACTCAGACCTGTCCATTGCCAACAAGATGACATAGTGTTCTGCTGATACTCAGCACAGCAGATCTAAGTTTTGCTCCTCAAACCCGTAGGCAATCCAACGACTCATTTTAGGATCTGGGTACATCACAACTCTCAGAATGAAAATTTGAGAGTGAGCAAATTCTTTCTTCCTTGTCTGAGGTCATATCACAGAGTCTGTATTTTGGGTGCTTTTTTTCTCAGAAAGCTAAACCCAGTACTTTTACCCTTAACCCTGCATGGCACACCCCCTCCCCCCCCCAAAAAAAAGGAAATAAAATTCACTCCTTATTAGGTTGGTTTCCCTTATTTGTGAAGTAATGTTATGACCAACAAATAACTGCGATGCACATTGAACTGTCTGTCAGCTTCACAAGACAGACAGAAAATAAAAAAGAACAGGGGAACAGAAATTAAGGCTAAAAGCACTGACAAAAAAAGACACCTTTGTGTCCCATGAAATTAAAAATGCATTCAGTGCTTTTAAGAAACGTAGAAGAGGTACATAATGTGGAAAATCTATAGCAAGAAGTTATTCATTGCCTCTTGCATTTCACTCTTCCTCTTGCCCTCTCCTTGGATGCGATCTCAGAAGGCAGATTACCATGAGCACAAGCTCTTCTAAAGCTCGAGCCTCGTTCTTGGCAGGACAAAAGAGAGGCAGTTGGGTTGGAAGCTTTGAAGTTGCTTTTGGGCTTGTCACATGATGTCGCTGCCAGTAGGTTATCTGAGCTGTTGAAATAATTCCTCTTGACTTGGCTGTCACCGAGAAAAAGTTAAGCTTTCTTCTGTGTGTGAACGAGGTTGCACAAATCTCTTGAGTAGGAGCTTTTATATGAAAAGAAAATGGGGAATGCCTGCTGCCTGTATGAGTTTGAAATGCCCTGCAAATTCACAGCCTGACCTGCAGTTCTGTAATTAAATGCACATTTGTACACGTGAAAAAAGCTCTCACAACATCTGAGCCCCACACCTACGGCCTGATTTTTATGCTGCTGTTTCTTCAGCATCCTTGCACCATCTCCCTGGTTTTTGAAAGGTAGTCAGGGACCAACGTTTCCCTGTTGAGCTGCAGTCACAGATGAGCCATGAGCTCCACTGAGCTCTCCTCAGTAAGCAAGTAGCATTTGGGTGCGTTTTTCTTTTGTAACCTCGAAGACTGCGTTAGCACACTGCGTGATGCCCGCCCACAGCACAGTGTCTCCTGCAGCATTGTTTTAGGTAACACCACTGGCATGAGCTTTTCAACTCCTGGGGCTCCCATCCCTCTGCCGGTCTCTTTTCCAAGCCACTTAGAAGTCAGGAGAGATGCTTTGAGGTATGCCTTCCCTTTTAGTGGGTCATGAATTTTTACAGCCATCTGCACTGTGTCTTATTTAGCACTGCATTGTAGAGGCATTGCAGTCACAAGTGGGCTCTCTGAAACTTCTTGTGCTCTTGGCAGTAAGCAGTAAAGCAGAGCTATGCCTTCTTGACCACGCTAGTGCAATTTTTTCTGTTTCTTCTCTTTCTTGTTTTTAACACTTTGGACTGTCCATACTTTCAGCAAACATATGCAGTAAAATACAAAGGATTGTTAATTTTGTGATATAGCTTACTGTTAAAGACAAATGTTTTATTTTAAAAGATGCATATACTTTAAAACTATTTTAGTAAGCATTGAAGGACACAGTCCTGCAAACAAGTGAGTAACTTTACTCAGATGAGTTGACCTTTCCATTACTACCCAACTGAGTGAAGTTAATCACAAAGATTAATAGTTTAACATATGCATTTACTTGGGAGATGAGGCAAAAAATTATTGTGGGGAGCCATTAATTTTAAATGGCATGTTTCTGCTACATTACTCCTGAGCTGGGTTTTCATGAGAAGAGGATTTCTAGGGGTTTTCCCCCAATGTTTTAACTTGTAAGACAAAATTCAAACAACTCTTGTGCTACATTATGCCTCTTGTTGGACAAAAATCAGGTATTTTGATTGTGGTCCTTCAGAAAGCAACAGATCTGCATTAACAGTTTTTCTTGCACATATTTTACACATACTGTGAGGCTTTGTGCTCAGACAAGGGAAAAAGTAATATCAGGGTTGTGAATATTGTGATGCTAAATAACAACTATTAAAAATGTTTAAAGTCCTCTCCAATAAAAATGAAATTGCTGCAATCTTTCTGACAAAGTCAAATTGTGCCACAAGTTCAGTGGGAACCAAATATGCTCAGAGAATGGTACTTCCCCTTCCTGGTGGGAAATAATATTCCATTTGGTATTATGATATAATTGTGAGGATGGTAATCCCAATATACATTGTTACATTGCTGAGATCCAAATATCACGTTTTTTCTTGTTTTCTTAGTAACTTGTATTTTTGGTAAAAGGGTAGGAGAATTGGCAGTCATCAGTGTTTCATAATACATTTAATTCTTGGTAATAAAGGGCCATCTTTTCAAGTCTTTAACCAAGCCGAATTTGTTGACTAAATTGACGAGGCAAAGAAAGACAGTCTAGTGGACTTGTTGCCTTTGTCTTTGCTGTGGTTTCTGATCTGCCTGTTAAGGATTTACCAACAGAGCGTGCGGAGCTGTGAAGGCAGCACCCCAGCACTTCAAGGCACCTCCTTTCTGTGGTCATGGCCATCACAGTGATTTCAAAAGACATTTCCATTACATCTTAGTATATGTGCGAACCCCCATCCCCTTTGAGGAGTGGGTGTGCACGCTGACAGCCCAGCAGTGGCAGTGCTTCCACTCCCTGCATCTCCTCTGAGATTTGCTTAGGAGTTCCTTGGCATCTCTTCTCCTTGCAAAAGAAAACACAGGCAGAACAAAGCCTGGCCCGGCTGAGGAGTTCAAAAGATGGCCTGAAGTAGCTGTTACAGTCATTAATGAGACAAGTTTCTCAGTAACTGTTGTCAACTGTTTTGAGTGGTGCTGTAATTTATTCCAAGTACACTGAGATGTATGTCACTCTTAGGGGGTATCCTATCCCTCTCCATCAGTGACTGACCCTACACTCACGGCGGAAGCGCTGGATCAGACCATTGCTGCGTTTGACACAGTGGAGGATCTGCTCAAACATTTTAACCCGGACTCCTGGCAAGAAGATCTTGAGAATTTGTACACAGACAGTGGCCACCATTATCGAGGCAGGAGCTACCATGACAGGAAGTCCAAAGGTAGGAAAAGTCACTATATACATACTTTGGGGCAAGACTAGCCTATTCCTTCACTCCTCACAGAAATGTGCATTGGTCGCGTGTTAGATTCTGGTGCCCGTGTTCCTGTTGGAGCCACAGGGCAAGCTACCACCTGTTAAAACCAGGAATAAGTCATTTAATCCTTAATCATTTTCTGATTGAGGAGGATCTCGCCTGAGAAATCAGACTGAAAACTGCCCATCTTTATGATGAATTCACAAAAAAAAACATAGGCCCATGTGTAAAGGACAGATGGTTCTCAGCTTCACCCTCTTAAACGTTGCTTTGTGTATAAGGCATGGGGCTCCTAATTACCTGCACTATCATCCTCCTTTAAATACCCTGCTTAGGGATTGTTCTCTGTTGAGTGAGAAATAATCACTTTTATCACGTTGTGCTTAGGGAAGCATCTGGTGCAGACACCTGTATGTGCAGCTGGTTTTTTAGGATGTGAACATCTCACTGTTTTTCATTATGTTGGCAGGGAACATTATTATGGTTTAACATCTTTGTCTGTAATTGAACAAAGCACACATTTCTGGATTATGTTTCTTGTTTCCTTCTGTTAGTTCAAATCATCCACCAACTGGTAAAGCAAAGGGATGTTAAGCTAGAGTACAAACCCATAATGATAAAGAAACACTATTTACAAGGGACAGTGGTGCTTTGGGGTAACCATGCACTGAAGGGCCTGATGAAATTGCCCTTTATGTGCAAGTACAGATCTAGGAGGTATGTTAGGGTTCTTCAAGATGACGGTTCCTGTAGTTTTCCCAGAAGATCTGGAGTGAAATATTTTATTTTAGTTCTCTTCTTAATATTGTCTTCCATTTCCAAGTTATATATTCATATGCATTCTTCTTTGTAACTTTAAAATTATAATGTCCAAGTCACAGTTCTGATTCTGTGCAATCTACCATGTATTTGCATCTCAAATCCCATCCCCCCAATCTGAAGCGTGTGCTAAGCAGGCAGAGAGGATTTTAATTCTATGCTGGTAACTTGTTTGATATCAAACGATGAGGCTTTGATCTTAAAAGGGATATACAGGCTGCATCTGTATTAGGGAAAATAGTGTTGAGAAGTGTTCCCAGGCCCTGAAATCCAACCATCACTCTGCTAAATCAGCCTGGTCTCTGCTTAGTTTTGGCCCAGGCCAAGTGTCATTCTAAGATGTCATTGCTGGGCATGAACCAGGAGTTGGCAGAGACCACCTGCCATTCCTGGTGGGCAGTTTGCATTTGTCCACCTTGTCTTGGAGAATAAAAGGTTAGTGGTAGGGGTGTGAGCTGTCCTACAGCTGTTGACTTTTGTGTGAGAGAATGACCTCAGGCAGTGCACACGCCTGCAGGACTGTGATCTTATTGACATCATGGAGACGTGGTGGGATGGCTCCTATGACTGGAGTGCTGGAATGGAAGGATACAGGCTCTTCAGGAAGGACAGGCAGGGGAGATGAGGAGGGGGTGTCACCCTCTATGTCAATAACCAGCTGGAGTGCCTGGAGCTCCACCTGGGGATGGATGAGGAGCTGACTGAGAGCTTATGGGTCAGGATGAAAGGGAGTGCAAGGACATGTGATGTTACAGTGGGGGTCTGCTACAAGCCACCTGACAAGGAAGACCAAGCAGATGGCAACCTCTACAGACAGATAGGAGCAGCCTCACATTCACAAGCCCTGGTCCTCATTGGGGAACTTGAACCACCCCAATACCTGTTGGAAGGACAACACAGCAGGGCATAAGCAACCCAGGAGGTTCCTGGAATGTGTTGATGATAGAGGAGCCAATGAGGAGAGGTGCCATGCTGGACCTTGTTCTCACCAACAAGGAGGGGCTGGTGGGGAATGTCACTCTCAAGGGCAGCCTTGGCTGCAGTGACCATGAAACGGTGGAGTTCAAGATCCTTAGGGTGGCGAGGAGGGTGCACAGTAAGCTTGCTACCCTGGACTTCAGGAAAAGACTTTGACCTCTTCAGGGATCTGCTTGGCAGAGTACAATAACATGGGATAAAGCCCCAGAGGGATGAGGGGCCCAAGAAAGCTGGCTAATATTCAAGAATCACCTCCTCCAAGCTCAGGAGCGATGCATCCCAACAAAGAGGAAGTCAGACAAAAACGTCTGGAGGCCTCAATGGATGAACAAGGAGCTCCTGGACACACTCAAACTTAAAAAGGAAGCCTACAAAAGTTGGAAGCAAGGACAGGTAGCCTGAGAGGCCTACAGAGAAATTGTCCAAGTAGCCAGGGATCAGGTTAGGAAAGCTAAAGCCCAGATAGAGGTAAATCTGTCCAGGGGCAACAGGGGCAGCAAGAAAAGCTGCTATAGGTATGTTGGTGATAAAAGGAAGAGTAGGGAAAATGTGGGGCCTCCTTGGAAGGAAATGGGAGACCCGGTTTCCCAGGATATGGAGAAGGCTGAGGTATTCAATGACTTTTTTGCCTTGGTCTTCACTGGCCAGTGCTCTTGCCACACCGCCCAAACTGCAGAAGGCAAAGGCAGGGACTATGAGAATGAGGAACCGCACACTGTAGTACAGGATCAGGTTCAAGACCATCTAAGGAACCTGAAGGTGTACAAGCCCATGGGACCCAATGAGATGCATCCATGGGTCCTGAGAGAACTGGTGGATGAAGTTGATAAGCCACCATCCATCATAGCTGAGAGTCATAGTAGTCCAGTGAAGTTCCACCTGGCTGGAAAAGGGGAAACATAACCCCCACTTTTAAAAAGTGAAAAGAGGAAGACCCAGGGAACTACAGGCTGGTTTGCCTCACCTCTGTGCCCTACAAGATCATGGAGCAGATCCTCATGGAAATTATGCTAAGGCACATGGAAAATAAAGAGGTCATTGGTGACAACCAGCCTGGCTTCACTAAGAACAAATCGTGCCCGACAAATTCAGTGGCCTTCTGTGATGAGGTTACAGGGTTGGTGGATAAGGGAAGAGCAACAGATATTACCTACCTGGACTTGTGCAAAGCATTTGACACTGTCCCGCATGACATCCTGGTCTAAACTGAGCAGGATTTGCAGTAGGGACTTCTTGGTGGGTAAGGAATTGGCTGGATGGCAGCACTCAAAGAGTTGCAGTCAGCGGCTCGATGTCCAAGTAGAGACCAGTTACGTGTGGCGTTCTTCAGGGGTTGGTACTGGGACTGGTGCTGTTTAACATCTTTGTTGGTGACATGTACAGTGGGATTGAGTGCATCCTCAGCAAGTTTGCTGATGACACCAAGCTGTATGGAGCAGTCAACATGCTGGAGGGAAGGGATGCCATCCAGAGGGACCTGGACAGGCTTGAGTGTGGGCCCATGCGAACCTCATGAAGTTCAACAAGGCCAAGTGCAAGGTCCTGCATGTGGGTCAGGGCAATCCCAAGCACAAATACAGGCTGAGCAGAGAATGGATTGAGAGCAGCCCTGAGGAGAAGGATTTGAGGGTGTTGATTGATGAGAATCACAGAATCACACAGAATCACAGAATCTGATTGATGAGAATCACAGAATCACATAGAATCACAGAATCTCCTAGATTGGAAAAGACTTGTAATGTCATCTAATCCAATCATTAACTCCACCTCTGCCCTGGGTAATGCATTCCAATGTCTGATGACCCTTTCAGTAAAGAAATTCTTCCTAATATCCAATCTAAACTTCCCTTGGTGCAACTTGAAGCCATTTCCTCTTGTTCTATCACCTGTTACCTGACAGAACAGGTCGACTCCCACCTCTCTGCAACCCCCTTTCAGATAGTTGTAGAGAGTGATAAGGTCTCCCCTGAGCCTCCTTTTCTTGAGGCTAAACAACCCCGTTTCCCTCGGTCGCTCCTCATAGGACTTGTTCTCCAGACCCCTCACTAGTTTTGTTTCCCTTCTTTGGACATGCTCCAGTGCCTCAATGTCCTTCTTGTGGTGAGGGGCCCAAAACTGAACACAGTACTCAAGATGCGGCCTCACCAGTGCCGAGTACAGGGGTAAAATCACCTCCCTGTCCTACTGGCTACATTATTCCTGATACAGGCCAGGATGCCGTTGTTTTTCTTGGCCACCTGGACACAGTGCTGGCTCATGTTCAGCCAGCTATCAGTCAACACCCTCAGGTCCCTCTCTGCTGAGCAGCTTTCCAGCCACTCCTCCCCAAGCCCGTAGCGTTGGTGGGGGTTGTTGTGGCGAAAATGTAAGACCTGGCATTTGGCCTTATTGAAACTCCTCCAATTTGCCTTGGCCCATCGATCTAGTCTATCTAAATCCCTCTGCAGGGCCTCCCTGCCCTCAGGCAGATCAACACTTCCACCCAGCTTGGTGTCGTCTGCAAACTTACTAAGGGTGCACTCGATCCCCTCATCCAGATCATTGATAAAGATGTTAAACAGGACTGGCCCCAGTACTGAGCCCTGGGGGACACCACTTGTGACTGGCCGCCAACTGGATTTAACTCTGTGTTCATGTATGAGTGTGTTCATGTTCTCTAAGTAAACTGTTATTCTCCTGTTATTTGGTGCTCTTTTCCTTCTGTAAACCATGCAAGAAGCTTGACATGAGCCGGCAATGTGCGCTTGCAGCCCAGAAAGCCAACCGCATCCTGGGCTGCATCAAAAGAAGGGTGGCCAGCACGTCGAGGGAGGTGATTCTGACTCTCTACTCCACTCTTGTGAGACCACACCTGGAATACTGCTTCCAGCTCTGGAGCCCCCAACATAAAAAGGATATGGACCTGTTGGAACATGTCCAGAGGAAGGCCTCGAAGATGAGCACCTCTCCTGTGAGGACAGGCTGAGACAGCTGGGGTCGTTCAGCCTAGAGAGAGAAGGCTTTGGGGAGACCTCATAGCAGCCTTCCAGTACTTAAAAAGGGCCTACAGGAAAGATGGTGAGGGACTCAGGGAGTGTAGTGATAGGATGAAGGGTTTTAAGCAGAAAGAGGGTAGATTTAGATTAGATATTAGGAAGATTTTTTTTCCTGTGAGGGTGGTGAGACACTGAAACAGGTTGCCCAAGGAAGTTGTACATGCCCCATCCCTGGAGGTGTTCAAGGCCAGGCTGGATGGGGCTTTGAGTAACTTGGTCTGGTGGGAGGTGTCTCTGCCCATGGCAGGGGGGTTGGAATAGATGATCTTTAAGGTCCCTTCCAACCTAAACCATTCTATGATTCTGTGATGTACAATGTATTAGTAGATATGCAGCCACCGTGGCCTACAATTTCCAAGACACATTGGCTGTCTCTGTTATTGAGCTCAGCACTTCAAAGGAATCTGCAATAAAGCCCTAAGCACCCATCCAGTGAAAACTGAACCCCTTTGCTTTGTTCCATTTTGGCACGTCAGAAATTTCAGAGAACCACAACAGCACGTTTTGTAAAAAATGTCACCTAACTGCCACTGCATCACTTCTGAGATCAGTTTGATCTCATTTAGTGGTCTGTGAAACATGAGCTGTGTGTCCCTTATTCCCAGGCTGGATTTGGCACTGATAGACATGTATTCAGAAGAAATAAAGGGTCTCTTTTGATTTTAATAGAGGCTGGTTACAAACCTGTATCTGCTTTCCAGATTTCATTTGATTCTCAGATCATATTTGGCCTAGTACCCCATACGTTTAAATGACCACATATATATGAAAACCACATATATATGAAATAGCATTTGTTGCTTTATTGATGCTGATCATGTAGGCTACAGGTATCAATCTGATCTGGTAGTGCTCAGAAAATTCAGATGCATAAAGGTTTCTCCATTTAGTATAAATGTAATTCAGCTTTTTCCGTAGCAAAACACTGTGAAAGACATAAAGAGTTTTTCAGTTATTATTTTAACACTTGATTTATTTTAATAGGGTTTTTTTTGTTGCTGTTTTGGTTACAGGAATAAGCAAAAAAAGTTTTATAACAGTTTTACTTTTGTCTTCAAGCTGAACGCTACATTCTTTGACTGTTAGCAGCCCTCTGGACAGAAGTACCTCACCAGAATCAAATCCTTAAAAAATTTCAGTTAAGAAGTTTTATTTAGTCATAAACTTTTGACAAGATTAAAGGCTTGTTCTTGAATGATGTCAGGAGTAGGGAATAGCTTTAACAAGTCTTTAAATTAGAAATGCTTGGTGGCTTTTAAACACAGACACTGTGGATCTCTGAGGAATGTTTATAGGCACTGGGATAACCTTGCAGCAAAAAGAGCAATAGATTATATCATCATTTATTTCAGATATCTATCTGTTTCTGCTTCCAGCTTAGGTTTTATTCTTTATCCTTAGTTGGAATAGCCCTGAGGCAGATAAGAACAATTTGATGTAATCTCTGCCTATCTTTCACAGCATTTTCAGAACATGTCATATAAATGGTATAAATGAATCACTAATGACTTTGCCTCTATCCAGCTCTCTGCCCATACCAAATTCTGCCACAAAATTGAGCTTAAAAGGCAGTGTTGCTCAATAACAATTGTGATAACAGGGATATGTGATAAATGACATTTAAATGGTATGTTTTCTTAATTTGTCAATCAATAATCCAGAAAGATAAGGATCAGGGTCAAGGAAGCAAGAAATACAGTATTTTAGCATAGCTTAAATTTACAGAATCCCAGAATAGATGAAGTGGGAAGATGCATCAGGAGATTGTCTAATCCACCCCTCCTGCTCAAGGCAGGGTCACCACGAGCAGGTTGCTTAGGACCATGTCCAGTTGAGTTTTGAATACCTCCAAGGATGAAAACTCCATAACCTCTCTGGACAACCTGTGTCTGACCACCTTCAGAACAAAAAAAAAACAACCAACCAACCCCAAAACCCCAACAACAACAAAAAAATGTTTTTTAAAAATGTTTAAATAAGTTTTTCAGTGTTACAGTTTGTGTCCAATACCTCTTGTCCTTTCAAAGACTCTGGCTCCAGCTTCTTTAGTCCCTCCCATCATGTATTCATACACAGTTGTAAGACCGATCCCTCCCTTGATACCTCCTGCAAGAACCTTAAAGGTGGAGAGTGTGTTGATTAAATCTATGATAACTCCATTCCATCTACAAAATCTGGTCTCACACCTCCACAATGCTGATGTTTCTATTAAATTAAATGTATTTCTTTCTATTTATACTATTGAAGTGAGGTATTGGTATCAGGTGTGTCTCACTAATAACTACATGAAGTTTTAAATATAATTCTATGTATGTTCGGTGATGTTTGCTGTTAACCACTCTAGTAGAAGTTAACTACAGAATCACAGAATCACAGAATGACAGAATGGTACATGTTGGAAGGGACTTTTGGAGATCATCTAGTCCAACTCCCCTGCCAAAGCAGGTTCACCAAGAGTAGGTTGGACAGGATCTCCAGAGAAGGACAGTCCATAACCTCTCTGGGCAACCTGTTCCAGTGCTCTGTCACCCTCAAAGTTAATAAGTTTTTCCTTATGTTGAGATGGAATTTTCTGTGTTCCAGTTTGTGCCCATTGCCCCTCGTCCTGTTACTGGGCGCCTCTGAAAAGAGTCTGGCCCCATCCTCCTGACACCTGCCCTTTAGATATTTGTAAGCATTGATGAGATCCCCTTTGAGTCGTCTCTTCTCCAGGCTAAACAGACCCAGGTCTCTCAGCCTTTCCTCATAAGAGACATGCTCCAGTCCCTTGATCATCTCTGTAGCCCTCTTCTGGACTCTCTCCAGTAGTTCCATGTCTTTGTTGAACTGTTAGCCATTGCTGCCTTTTAGAAACACTGAAAGTATGAATATTCAGCCTTAAGCTCATTCTAGACTCTTAGGAAAAAAGCAGATCATACCAAATAAAGTACATCCTTTAAAATAATTCCTGTTGCATTGCTTTAATATGTTGTAGCTGACCTCAGTGTTATAGTAATTTGGCTGTTACAAATATAAAGCACCTTTAAAAGGATATCACAGGCTATTGGATTATTTAATACTGTTCTTTCAAAAACACACGTAGATATAAAAAAGGAAACAGCCATACTCTACAGTTATGTTGAACTTCTAGACAAATAGGTTTCTGTTCTTTTAGAGAGTCATAAGGAGCATTCAGAACTGTTTGAAGGAAACCCATTCATCCTACAATTTAATTTTTTGAAACCATCAGTGTATCTGCTTGATAATATTAGAGGAGCTCCTCAGAGATACTGTTGTAAGCAGTTCCAACCATCAATTAAACATCACTTAACTTTTCCCACATGCTTGTTTGCATTTATCTTTTGTTGTTCACTCTGAAGTTTTACATCCCACTGAAAAAGGCTTTATAATTTTAAAAAGACCTCTGCCTGTGAAATGGCTTGTGTACAAATGAAGAAAGGAGAAAGAAAAAGTTCAGTGTCTCATTATAGAAGTGGATCCAAATGTCTAGGGCATGGTACCTAGAGAAAGGGGTTATATTTTGAAAGGAATGGGGGTTTTTCATAAATAAACCTAGGAAGCAGGAACACATGTAGACAGATACATTCTGGTAATTAGCAAGACTACACACGCCTCTGAGCTCATTTTGGTTTTGGGAAATGTGTGCAAGAAGCCTCTGGCTATCAGAAGAAATTAATCAGGTGGGACATTCTTGCAATAACATCTGTCTGCAGTGACAGCTTTACAAGTTAAATAAATAAACACTTGTTGGCATAGCCACACTGCTCTCTAGAAGGGGACTAGGGAGACCATAAGTCTTCATGGAATGCTTCTGCTGTCCATTGCCAAACAGGTTCCCAAGATCAAGCAAGTTTTGCCATGTCCTTAACAACAGTTTTTGTCACTACTCACAATCGTCTAGCAAGAAGCTAAAATTTGAACTCAGGAATGTCATTTCTCAGGGGTTTGCAAACAGTGGCCAATAAATTACTGCAAATGTCCATGTACTCTTCCTTGAAAGGTTCTGGGATTGCTGCCAGCAAGTTTCAGTGCACCAGACAAGGAGTGCAGGCATCACGAATGCTGAATGTCCGCTCATTCATGGCAAATATGAATATTCCAAGAAGATGGAATACCGTCTCAAATAGCTGCTAATTTAACGTATTCCCTGTGTGCTTAAAAAACAGGATATTTCTTCCACCCTTCTTCAGCTGGGAACCAAGTTGTCTGTTGCATGCAAACTACACACATTCATTCATTTCACAGTCAAATTCAGATCTACGACTGTACTCTTCCCCCTCTGTGACAAATGAGATTTTCCCTCATGTATTACATGACACTATTGTCGGTCACTGTAGTGAAAGCTTTTCTTATTAAACCCTTTTTTTAAAATGCTAGTGAGACTTGCAGCATATTATTTATCACTGGGATAAGCTGTTCAATTCCACTGATTTCAATGAAGCTATGTCCATTCATGACACTGATGGTTTGGCCTGCTTCTGCTACTTGACCCATACCACAGCTGATAATTAGTTTGCCCGTCTATAATAGGCCCATATATTGTGAACCTTGTTTCATGCAGACTGTTATAATCCCACTGAAATTCTGATCTCTCATTCCCCTAAAATAATAGTTGCTGTATTGAGGAGGTTTGTCTTGGCATTGTGATTCTGTAGTAAAAGCAAATCGCAGCATCTTTTCCCCAGCTCCCACAAGAAAGACTTGGACAGCTTCCAAAGTTTCCAGGTATATTTAACAAAGTGCTTATTGTGGTATCATTAAGCATGTGCAGTGGAACAATGATTACCGTCAGCCATGTGTGCTGAAGACTAAAAGTCACAGGGTTTGGTCAACATTTCGTATGGAGAAGAGTAATTTCATCAGTGTCAGTGCATTTAGGTGATTTAACCAGTAGATGATGTGACTGTTTACCAGATGTATGGGACTGAATTTTCCAACTCAAGTTCAACCACACCATAGCTTAAGTCAGCTACACCACTGTTCTGAATGTCTTTGATGGCTTGTATGGTACCTCTACTCTACCTGACACAGCCCTGGCACACACCTTCACGCTAACAGAGCATGAATGCTGGGCATAAAGGGTGAAATACATTCATAGGTCTCTGAAAAATTCCACACTCTACAGGAGGATTTTTTAAAGCCAAGAGTCAAAATGGAAACAGCAGTACAACCCTTGTTACCAATTGCAAACCATACCTGAAAAGGGATGAAAGTCAAACTAGAAGAGAACTCTGCATATCTGGACTGATACGTGTCAAGTGAAGGAATTTCCGTTTGTCATCACTGAACCTCATGAGGTTCTTGCTAGCACATTTCTGCAGCCTGCTGAGGTACTTCTGAAAGGCCGCCCTGCAGCACATGGACAACTTTCCACAATTTGATGTCACTGACAGACTTGCTGGGGGTTCACACCATTCCATTGTTCAGGTCATTAGGGAAGATATTTCGCAGTATTGACCCCGGCATTACCCCCTGGGGAATACTGCTAGCAACCAGCCACCAGTTGTACTTGGAATTGCTGATCACTTTGTTTAAGCCCCTTGGACCTTCTGGTTATCTACTGAATTTGTAGTCCATCTGTCCCATTATGTCTCAGTGGTTTGGCTGCAAGGATGCTTGGGACCACTGTCAAAAATCAGCAGATGCCTCTGCTGCTTTCACCTTCTCCATCAAGGCAGTTGTCTCATCATAGCAGACTCTCAGGTCAGTCAGACACAGTTTGCCCTTGGTAAATCTATCCTGGCTGTTCCCAGTCACCCTCTTGTCTCTCATGTGCCTGGACATTGTTTCCAGGTGGATTTACTCCTTAATTTTACCATGGGTTGAGGCTAGGCTGACTAATCTGCAGCTGCCTATGTCCTTCTGGCCTCGCTTATAGATGGCCTTGACATGTGGTGTAGGAATAATGTGGCAAGGTGGCTACTGTCTTTTACACCTCAGCTCCAGTCTGTGGCTGGTGCATGAAAAAAGTGTAAAATGTTCAGATATGACAGCTAGGGCCATTTATAAATTTGGACAGACTCAGAGTTAAAAGAAACTCTAACAGACCGCCTGTCTTTTTTAAGTTAATTAGTGACCAGCAGCATAGGTTGTCTCTCCTCTCCAATCTTTAAGGCTCTACCTTCTGAATAAGACATGGTATTAGCTGTAGTCCCCAATTTCAGTGCTTACCTCGGATTAAGATCAGTGTTTCAAGGTAAGCACACGCCTTAACGCTATGTGAAATGAGGATGGATTTAAGCACAGGATCTCAGGGGGAGGAAGGGGCAAACACTGTACCCCAAGTATCCAGCTTACTGCTCCAGTGCACCTTTTTGTGTCTACCTTGCCTTTAAATTGAATCTCTGATGCAGACATTCTGTAATAATACTTTGAAGTTATTTGCATCCAGTCTACAGAACCTTTTAGTTCTAGTTTTAAATTAAGGACTCCAGTGGTTTCAGTCCTTGATAAGGAAAGCAGCAGGATTTCACACCAATCACACCAAGGCTCGGTTACATTTTAGTCACAGCAGTGAAGTGATGCATGAAACTGACTGTACTGTAAAATCTCATTGTTATATGGATGAGGAAATGGACTGGCTCCAGACAGTAAAACAATCCCAAGACAGGGAAAAATGCATATTGAAGCTTTCGGCAGAGAGAGTTGTTCAGAGCAAAATGTGTTCTTTTGCTAGGGGGCTGCAAACCATGGTCTAAAGCTAATTAGGCAATGGGAGCTGTTCTTGGGTGTCAGTGTGATGCTACCAGAGTACAGTATATGCTGTTCACAGAAGACATTGCGTGCTCACCTTATCCCACCAAGCACTGGATTTCTGTAGAGCAGAGTCAAAAAGAGCATAGGTGTTTACCTCCAGATGAATTTTTATGGAGGATGACTTGTGTATCTCTTAAGCCCTTTATTTAGCCTTTTCTTCTCTGCTTGCAGATATTTATTTTCATGGTTTCAGCATCACTAAAATAAGGCCTTTCTGCTATTGTATTTGTCCATTTCAGCCTGGACTCTGATACCCGAGATATGTCAAAGTGCAGAGAATTCACATCTTAAATGATAACTCTGGGATTTGGGAGCCTGAAAACTGCTAATAAGTCAGGATCAGAATGCCTTGAGTATGAAACCAAGGAGAATTCTTGCAATTTTCCATTGGAAAATTTCTCATAGGTTTTTCAAAAATAGTTCATCATTGAAAAATGTGCTAAACAAAATGCATTTTGCTACTGGTTGATTTCAGAATTCCTGAAGAATGCATCCAGAAAAAAGTGTTGAGCCCTCATTGAAAATAGCTGATTCCTTCATACTGCATAGAGAAAAAATGATCCTAATTATCTGTTTATTCCCTCCTATGCTTCGAGCAAATCAACAGCCCTCCACAGTACTGACTCAGCTACAGCCTAAGAGACCCTGCAAAGACTTCTGAAAGTCATCAAAACTAGGCTGGTGAGCAAAGCCTTCCCTCCAGTGAAAGCCCTTTGCCAGGTCACCCCTTGCCATTCAAATTGAGCAGCTTAAGTACTGAAGCTAATATGTGTAACCCTGTGATGGATATAATTTGCTCTCTGCAGGAAGGCCCCCCCACCCTGGTCCTGTAAATGCCGGTGCTTTCCCTCTCTGCCAGTCTCGTTACAAAGACTCATTTCTGTGTTGATAACGCAGCGGTGATAATAGGTATCAGCTCAATGCAGGACGGAGGACTGTTGAGCCTGAGGGGAAATTTCCTCTGTGCCAGAGCAAATTTTGTTCAGTCCCCTGGACGTCTTCTCCTGGACACAGATGTCAGTTCATGTGACCTGGGCCTGGGCCCTCTTTAATGACCAGTTTGTTACTGGAAGCCTTGTTTCCTATGTTACTGCAGCTGAATTAAGGCTGAATTAAGCTTTTGAGCATTTTATTCCAACTCTGTCTAGAAATGCACCACCAGCAAATGCCATCCTAGTCCTGGGCCAGCTTGTCCCGATAGCAGCCTGTGCATATCAGTGTCCATTCCCCTGGATTGCTGCAGTGCCAGAGTGTGGATGATCCAGGCTTTCCCCTCAACAAATCTCATTAATCATGAAGGCAGAATATTTTCTGCCCTCTTCTTCCTTTAGTTAATTTTTCCTTCACATCAGTCGGCTGAAATGAATAGTAGCCAGATACCTCTTTGCATTATCTGTAAGCAAAGCTGATGGCAAAGGTCCTGATGGGAACATTTAGAGGAGTGGGAAATACTTTGCTGTGAGAAGAATTAGCCTGGGAGCCTGCAACGAGAAGGGGTGGCTTTGGAGAATGACAGTGGAGAAGAAAATATCATCTGTTAAAACAAAGAAATCAATATTCTCTGGACTTCTAAGTCCTGGCTCCGGACATTCGGAGTGTATTTTTCTCCCAGTGAATGAGTATACCAGCAGCCCCATTGATTTTGTGCCTATATCAGGGGGATGATCTATACCTCTTTTGGAGAGATGCTAGCTCTCTGGAGAGAACCACTGAGATTTCATGGCAAGATGTATCACAATTGCTAGAAAATCGCAATTTATCTGCTAAATTCCCATTGACTGAGATAACATCTTGCCAGAAAAGTGAAGCTGCTATGATCTTCTATAATAGCACTTGTGACATTTATGTACCCTTGCCTCTTGCATATCCGCCTTGTGAATATCTCCAGGCCAGAATGTAAAGGTGCATGATATTTACAAATCACAGTTTTTCCCATGATTTACTTTGTGATGCTGACAAGGACTGAGTCACAGGAGGTATAAAGTGTTTTTGTTGGAGATTTTCACATGTTTATAGTAAAGCACAAGTATAGGTGCACTTAGGACCAGAGATGGTGATGAGCTATTAAACATGCGCATGAAAGTCTGATATGTTCACAAACACTACACTGTTATCTCAGTTCTCGTTTGAGTCATTCCTATTTTCCTGTTGATGTTTCTGTTAGCAAATGCTGTTTGGGGTGGGAAATCAACACAAGTTCACATGTCCTCCAGTCCTGAAGGAATTATTGAGCTTTTGAACATTTAGTTGGTGGACAGAATCCTAAAGAAAAGAAGAAAGCAGAAAAGAAGGGAAAAAGAAATCAGAAAACTTCTGTAAAAAATAAACCGCATTAAATTTGTTACTTTTATCTGTGTTACAATTGTGGAAAATGGATTTATGGAAGGTTTTTTTGTTTTGTTTTGTTTTAGCTTTACAAGCACAAGCTAGAAACAGCACTTAAACTCACAGTTGATAGTCTATAAGTTATTTTTATGGTTGGCTTTACTACTTGTTTGCATGACACATCTCACGGAGATATCGGGCATTTAACATCAACCAACTACTGGCGTGCAATGAAGCTCATTAGTTTTAATTGTATTTATTTGTATGCCTATTATAGTAGCATTTACCAGCTGAAATTAATATTGCTTAGATTGATTTCTCCAGCTAAAAGAGAGTTATCTAGATTCTATCCATAAACCAGACAGACAGGCAACTTGAGAAAGCCAAGTCATGCCACCTGTCCTAAATGCCCTTGTGAGGAAGGGATGAATCACTCTCCAAAGACATTTCTCTACTGACCACAGGAAGAGCCTTGTTTAAAGTGTTTGCCTTTTGTATGCCTGCAGTTAGGCAAAGGGAGTTATGCCCATAATAACAAAAAAGAGCTCATCATCTAAGTAAGCGAGGTATAAGCAGAGGAGGGAAGAGAGTAGCAGAGGTGGAATCTCTTACCCAAGGATCCAACAGATCAGCGACAAAGCAAATAAACTAACCAGTCTTCAGCTTTCAGGCCAATAGTTTAATGTAAGCCTTCCTTTCATCTTTATAGTCAGTGTGAGCTCTGCTATGGGAGTCAGTGGGAGCAGGATGAGAGCATGGATGGCCACCTGTAATGATTTAAAATTGGTGGGTTTATGTTTATCGGTTCAGAAATCACTGTTACACTTCACATATTTTCCAACCATTGTCACATCACTTTGTGTTACTGACTGCCTGGGGAGCAGTATAAACCAGAGGAATGTCCCACTCAAACCTTACTAATGAAACTTCTTTTGCATTGCAGTTGACCTGGACAGGTTGAATGATGATGTGAAACGTTACAGCTGCACTCCGAGAAACTACTCTGTCAATTTAAGGGAGGAACTGAAGCTGACAAATGTAGTTTTCTTCCCCCGCTGCCTCCTTGTCCAGCGCTGTGGAGGAAACTGTGGCTGCGGGACTTCAAACTGGAAATCCTGCACGTGCGTGTCAGGGAAAACAGTGAAAAAATATCATGAGGTATTTTCACTCTTTTTCTTTTCTTTAGTACTTCTTTTGTGTATTTATTGCTTACGTGTATTCTGAAGGCCACAACATCTCGGAGCCATGTGTGCTGCTTATATTGTTTATCATGTTATCATTATACTATACCTATATATCTAACATATATATAACTATATATGTTATACTATCATTATACTATATCGTGTTATATTATCATTATCATGTTATAATGTCATGCTTGCATTGATTATCATGTTGGCTCTGCAGTGCAAAAATCAATGGACAAAAATCCCTGACCGCAGTGGAGTGTCATAGGCAAAGACGCCATCAGTTGAGAGAGACCAGAGCGTTTCAGTGAGTGCCCCCTGTGATCACCACTCTGCCTGAGGTGAAGGATCTGCTTAGGCTCCCAGACAGGTTCAGGTAGCCTTAGGGTGGAGCCTAGGCTTAGACAACGGCATTGCTCTTGCTGTCCGTGCTAGATGCCAGTTTGGCATCTCATGGGGCAGCATTCATACCTTCCACTGCAGTAACCCGTAGAGAGAGACACACACCCACGCAGTCAACCTGCAGGAAGGCCTGATTTTACATAAGTTTAATATTAATGTCTTTAATGCCACAACATCGCCCAGCGATTTGCATTTGGAAGTGGTGAATCAGCGGAGTGGAAGGAGGTTATATATGTGTGAGAAAGGGGTGATAACAGGTATTTATGGGTAAGTTAATTTAGAAGAAGATAGAGAGAACTTTTGCCACCTGTCTGTGTGGATGCTACCACAGCACCCTAGTGAACTTTGTTGCAAGAATGAGGCTTACGTTGGACTGATTTTTCCCAGCAAAGGACTGATACAACGTGAATGTATATACCACTGGAAATATTCTTTGTAGTAACACAGAAACGTGTTCCTTGAGACCTTTGACTGGACTTCCTCTTGTTTTGCACTATATCTTTTAAATTTATGCCCATTCTTGGGAATGACAATTAAGTCACTGGTAAACTCTGTTCTCTTCCAGATTTAGACCCGTAGAAAGCAGCTGAATCTTTCAGCCTTAGCTTTTTTCCCACTCAGCAATTTTTTAGGAAGGCAAAAATTTTGCATAAGAATAAAGTCCATTATATTTATTTTTAATCCATTCAGAAGACATTTAGAGAGGAAAAAAACAAGGAAAGAGCATTTTATATTCTTGCCTCTAAATCAGTATTTTCAGAACGGGACATGAACAATGTTCACTAAAGTGACCATATCTAGGAAGGTTACTTGGTATTATCCTTTCAATTGTCTGCAAGTAGGTAGCTGCATGCCATGTTGACTTAATTTCTGACACATATCTCCTATAAGAGCCCGATTTACCACTTGGCTTAAGTCTCAAGTGAAAATGAACTTTATGGACTTTAAATCTGGATGTGATGTGGGCTCATACCATAAAGGCATTAACTTGGGAGACCCTAGGGCTGCGGTAGCAGAAGGCCATGGAAGGTCACACCTTTGCCTCGCTGTGAGCAGTGTGGTTACTCTTTTCCAAGGTAAGAGATTTTTTCTCAGAATTTACTGCAGAATACAGTGTACTCCACATCAGCTAGGACTAGAGAATAGTTAATATTTTATCTAATTTTAAATAAGATGCAGGGGCTGACCCTGGTAATTACAGAGCGGGAAGCCTTATCTCAGTGGTAGAAAAGTTAATTGGAAAAAAAATTAATAGTTATAAAACACCTAGATGACTATGAGCTGATAAAATGAACTCGGAATGTCTTATGTATGAATAAATATTTATACAGCACCACAACATTGTACAAGAATGCTAAAAGACCTGGTACCTTCCTCAGAGAGTGAACAGTTGACCAGACAAGATCAGACACAGATTAGAAGCTGGTTAAGAGATAAAGAGCAAAGAGGTGGAACAGATAAGCAATTTCCTACATAGGCAGTGGCTATCTGTGGGTGCCCCCAGCACGTGGATTAAGTGTTATTTCATGTATGATCAATCTGGAGGGAGGTGAACAGAGAGGTGGCAAGAATGACAGCTAGCACAGGAGATAACGTATTTTAACAGCAGAGCAGGCTGCGGGGGATTTCAGAAGGTCTACGTAACTACTTATAAATCCAGTTTAGAAAAGCAGCAAGCATTAGGGTGAGTAGTCTCAACTATTTGTTCATATTACACTGGGTGTGTGAGGGGAGGAGGCAGAAATGAGGGATGGAAGTTGCACTAAAGGTCAAGTAGTGAATTACCATAAAGAGCTTCAGGAAAACAGTTGTTTAGTGCAGTGGTGATAGGAAAAAGACAAGTGACAGTCTTCTGTAGGAATAGAGGGGAAGAGGTAAAAACAGAGCAAATATTATGGCCTGGGTAAATTGGTGGGATGCTTATACTGGGTTTTGACCGTTGGTGCTTAGAAGGATACAGGCAGGAGTAGAAAAGATATACAGAAGCAGAAAATATACATCAAGAGAGATACAGGAGAAGATACACATCAAAATCATTTGTGAGGAAAGTGGCTCAAAAGTTTTGAATAATTTCATTTAGAAAAAAAATGGAACTGAGAGGACACAGTGAAAGGTAGAAAATAGTGAACAGTACCTAAAGGAAAATTAGGTCTTCCTAAATATTTTTTTCCTTAAGAAAAGAACAAGAAAGAGATTGAAAGGGAACTAATTTAAAATGATAAAAGGGAACTTGATCTTTTTGCACAGTAAATCTATATGGAATTTCAACCCTTAAATATGAGTGGTGCATAATTCAGAAGGATTCTGAGACAACTAGAAATAAAATATAAACTAAAGAATCCTGGGTCACATCTGTATCAGAACATAAGCCAACTATTGACAGTAGTTAGAAAAAAAATGCTGATTTAAACATGTTATCAAGCACGTATTTTTTGTCAGGTTTTTGGGAGCATCCTGTGCTGGGATACCAGAACATCACGCTAACCAGGAATTGGTCAGAACCAGGATGTCATGACCAGCCCAAATTAATCACTAAATTCAGGAAATTCAATATTCACTCTAATACATCACTGCTAATGTTTTTCAGTACTCCTTTGTTCTCTGAAAACCGTATGAATTCAAGACAGTGTTTCAGCTTTAACATTAAATGGCTTTTGTAAGTTTAAATTTAAACTTAATCCCTTAGGGATGAATTAACAGCTCACTGAGCAGAAATTTAGCCAAGTGGCTCCCATTAACATGAGTGGAAGTCATGCAGATAAATTCACGTATGACATACTAAAGATGTGTCCATTAATTTCAGTCCAAAATATTTTCCACTTTATTATTACTATTAGCCATGCACAGCTAATCAGTTATATTCTTTATTCTCACTTAACTCTAATTTTATTTAAATGCCTGTCAGTAAAGGCACTGAGGATCGGCCTCTCAACATTCTGGCTTTATAACCGTGGAGCTGGTTTAGTCTTTTCGGAGCCAGTTTGAACCCCACTAACCTTAACCAAAAAGCCCTTAGTTGCATAATGAAGGACAGAGCGTCACACTTTATGAAATTCCCAGCGTTGTTAACTTGTTTTAAAATCTCTGCCTTCTGCTGCAGGAGAACGTAGGCCAGATTCAAACACAAGTCTCAATTACTTTCATTTACTTGCAAAAGACACCAGAAGGAAGTTGTCCTGGTTTGAGGTAAAACAGAACCAATTTTGTTCAGTAACTTCGCTTCTTAGCTGGGCCTCTTCTAACTACTGAAATTAACAGCATGTTGTGCAGACAATGTTCACTCTTTCAGTGATAAGACCTATGTTTATAGCTGATGCCCAGGCATGGTATGCAGAGAGGCTCTTGCTTATACTCATTGCTATAACTCCCAAGGCCAACCAACTTTGTTATTTGCCCCGTTGGAGAGTCGGAAGTGAAAAGCGTAGTGGGGTCCCACCTGCGGGCAGGAGCGGACAGGACAGGTGACCCAAAACTGACCACCAGGGTATTCCATCCCATCTGCCTCATGCTCAGCATAAAAGCTGAGGGATCAAAGGGTCAGCCTCTTGGCTCTTCCTTCAATGGCCGACGTATGAGGACGACTCTGTTTGTCTGCCTGTGATCCCGATCCTGAATGCAGATCCCAAATCCAGTTCCCGTCTGTCACTGAGTCCAGCCTGGGACTGGCCCAGTGCCAGCCGGTGTCGTGATTGTCATCTCGGGAGCTTGATACGGTTTTGTATATATTTTTCATTATTTCTTTTTATTTTATTATTAATATTTCATTAAAGTAGTTTAGTTCCTTCTAAACTCATAAGTCTCTTTTTCCTCCTCTGCCTCTCTCTCTGAAGAGGGGTAGAGGGGAGCATCTGTCGGTCCCATCTGGGGTCCCCCAGGTCCCCAGTAGCCAATTTGGCCTAAACCACGACAGAAGTATAAGGTGGTGGAGCAAATAAGGTGTTTGTAGCAGCTAGAACTGAATCCTGCAGACCCCCAGGCTGATTTTGCCTAACTGCTGTCCTGGAGCTTCATCTACTGAGCTCCTGGACCCACCGGAGCTATTTGTCCTGCACATGGATATGCTTCTCCTCAACAGTAAAAATGCAACTGGAAGTCACTTAAAAGTTGTCTGGCATTTCTGAGCCACCCCGTATTTCTGGGTGAGAAAGACAGGGAATTTTTCCGGAAGTGTTAGGCTCCTTTTTGGCTTTGTAGCTGGTTCCTTGCCATGCCGGAGTAGCTGCATGCTGGCAGCTGTGGGGACACTAATGCCCAGAGCGTTTGTTGAGAGAGAAGCTTCTAGTCCAGAGAGGGATTTCAAGGTTATCTCCTCCTTATGCTCTTAATGTTTTTCAGTTCCCCTTGAGTTCCTATTCAAAGCCTCACACTGTACTCATCACTGAGCGCCCTCTCCGAGTATGGCAGGACTAATAGCTGTCACGTGTAGCCTTTAATTTCCCTGAGCTGTGAGTGCTGCTCCAGTTCCCCGAACAGACTGTACAGCTCTTCCCTAGCACGTCCAATTGTAAGAAGTAATGCAACGGCAGGGAAAATGAGAAAATGAGAATGCCGCGGCAAGGGGTATCTTTTTCTTTGTTGCCCTGGGAAATGCTAATAACGAGATCCCGGGTCTTTTTTATGACCTGGAAGTTTGCCATAACTTTACGAAAATATTCAGCAGTTTCCAAAAGTAAACGGGTTCATAACTTGAGTAAACAGATCGTTTTATGGGTTGGGGTTTTTTTGCAGGAGTCTTGTGATGCTCTGTGGTTTTCCACGGCTTCTGGGTTTGCTTGAGACCAGAGCTCATGGACAAATTCTCGTGACTGACCACATAGTGTCACGAACCCTGCAAACCAAACAGGCCAAGCGCTGCGCAGTGTCTCAAAATGTCCCTCAGGCACAGTCTGCCATAAGTGACAGTGAGTTAAGTCGCAGGGCTCCGTGCAAGGGAAGGACAAAGCAATACATGGAAATGGATGCAGCACACCTTAATCAAATGCTCACGTCTGCTGCTGTCTAACTCGCTAAAGGGGAGCTGAAATGAAAGCATGTTTTCCGTTGCAGTGCATTTCTTTGGAAATGCCTGGGGCTGCTCTTTAAAGAGGGGGGAGGCTCTAAACCTGGAGATGCCCCAGCCCAGAGGAGGTGTGGGGGAACTCAGGCCAGGACTCAATTCAGCTCGGGCTGCGGCTGTGCCATCCGCCCAGCATGCACGTACCCCAGAGAAACGAGAAATCGGTTTCCCCATCTCATTGCTGTAACTGATGAGATGTGAAATGAGTTTCCGTGAGGAATAAATGCTCTTAAGGTAGCAACTAGAATTTGTCAGAGTGTATAAACCTCCACAAACACAATGCTGAGCAACACAGCCAAAAGGCATATAAGGAAAAAAGCAGAGTGGTGAAAGCTGATTGCATCTTTACCTACTTACTTGTCTCTCCTGTAAAGACTGATGCATTTTTCACTGTCTTATGGTGTTTCTTCCTTCCCCCCACCCCCCTCTTTTTGACGCGTTATACTTCCATTCAAGTTTCGTGTTGACTGGAGCTTGTCTGATGCCTTCACAGCACATACGTGCAATTAATTCTCAATGACAAGGTTTAGATTAGTGTTAGGGTGGCTACTTCACAACCTCTTGCTGCCCTGAGAGAGGTAGCAGGCACCTCAGGGTACCTTCAGAATCCTAAATCTGTGTACGAGTTGCTGGGGCTTAGAAACAGCTTGAACGGAACCCAACATTGTTAAGAGAAAACAGGACAGCAGGGAATATTGTTGGGGAGAAAAGAACAGGGGAACAGGGGAGAAAATAAAAAGGTGATATGGGACTTCAGCAAGACAGTGGAGTTGTTCCAGTGGAGTTAAGAAATGTAACTAATACAATTTGGTGCTGTGGGGTCTTTTTTTCTTTTTTTTCCTTTTTTTTTTCTTTTCTTTTTCCTTTCTTTTTTCTTTTTTTTCCTTTCTTTTTTCTTTTTTTTTCCTTTCTTTTTTTTTCAGAGAAATGAGAAGCAAACCTTAAGGAAGCACTTGAGAGAGCAGACAATAATTCTCACTCTGTCTTTACCCAGGGAAACATAAGATAACCGGACAAAAATGATACAAATGCTGCTGATACAACAAAGGAAATTTGCTAAGGGATTAAAAAGAGCTAGTGTCATCAAACCAGTGTGCAAGGAATATGGCCTGATTCTTCTATGTCCTGGAGTTGATAGTACACGTATAAAGGAGATAAAAGGTTGTTATGGTAATAAAGGCATAGAATTAATCTGATAAAAGAGTTAATACATAGAAATATTATACAAGAAGCAGCAATGGGATTTATTTGGAATGCAAATACAAGGAAATGGAATGAGTCAGAAATGACTGCTAGGTCACGGGATGAGCAGAGAGAGCACAGAGGTGCAGTGAGAGAAAAAAGGTTCATTTTTTACTCGATGAAAATGAAAGTTCTTGGGATGACATCTGGAAGTTAAGCAAGTGAGACATCCTGTGATACATGTCTGGGCAGAGAGGCAATTTGGAAAGGGGGAACACCTGTGGCTGGTCAGTGAAAAAGCAATAGATGGAGCCATAATGCGTGACAAGATCACCAAAATTGAGGGTCTCGTTGATGTCACGTATGTCAAAAACATCATAGCTTTAGTGACTGTTTTAGATGCCTGAGTTTTAAGCCAGTTAACTTTTTTCCTATGTTTGCTGTGTTAAAACCAGGTGTTTCTTATTCATACAAATAAAAAAAATAGAATCAATAATCCCATCTACATTTAATAATCCCTTAGTTTGAATGCTACTGCTGATATGCAAACAAACTCTTTTTTCTTGTTCCTGATATCCTGTAATTATCTCTGGTAAGAAAGAGTACAGCTTTGGGTCTGTGTCATTATTTTAGGCTGTGTTCCTACTAGAATAAAGGTCCTTATGCTAAATTATGAACCACATTCCCATAATGCTTGGTTTCTTTCGCTCAGAGCAGAGCCAAACTGTGTGTGACCTTTGGATTAGATAACTTTCAAAAATTGCGGCGTAAGATTTTTCATCTGTATCGGAACTTGGATCTGTGTTGAATGTTGTGCACTTTTGATGCTTCCTCTTTCATGAATCTCAGACAAATATAATTTGGTTTGCATGCTAGAATGATGGTATTTTTAGATGAGCAGAAGGAGATTAGATAATGCTGCATAACAGGATTTTAAAATAAGTTCTGCAAAGTACAAATTTCACTATCTAAAATAGCATCCAGAGTTGCTCTCCATCCTCTGTCACTGGAATATGAAGCTAACCAGATATTTGGTAAGCCATAGTCAACTTACTGATTATCTGTGGTCTTCTTAAGCTAATCAGAAAAAAAAGAGCTGATTTTTGAGTGAGCCATTGGATTTCGATTACTGTTTAAACTACTGGTCAAGAATGTAACAAAGAATGTTACTATTATTCCTAATAAATAAAGTAAATGATAATAAGTAAAAAACGGCTATGAGCAACTGGATACCCCTTTTTTTACTACTTTAAGAAGTGTTGACTGAGTTTCCTATTACTCTTAGCTTGTTATTAAAACAAAAATCAGCCATCGTGGACTGTCATGGCTAAATGTTGCCTGCCTTCAAAGGTAAATGATACATGGCTAGGACCACCAGCAAATGCCAGAGGCAGTGGTTCACCTCATCTGGCTCTACCCATCTAAAGCTGCCATTCCAGCCTTTGGGCTCCTTTCCTAGTTATCAGAGCTAGCCCCACCAGAGGCGGGTGCTTCAGGTGAATTGTTCTGTTGGGTCACCTCTTTGTTGCTGCTTCTACTGGAGAAATGCTGGGTATGGGTCAGGGTGAAATCTCCAGCTGTGTCCTTTCCCCAGCAGTCATCACCGCGCTGCTGTCCTCAGCCCCTGATCATGAAGTGCACTTACAGACCTGCTGAGATCAGAGGGGCCACCAGGCTGTTATCCCTGAGCTCTTGTGCTCCACAGGCCACTGGAGAGCACCCTGCTGCCCCCAAAGCAAGACCCAAACTTGTACTGTATACTTTCCTGAAAGCCAGCAGCTTTCTCATATCCTCAAACAGACTGGAAACCCCACGGTTCCTTGGAGGGCTCTCCAGGAGACGAGTTGGCCTGACTTAGACAAGTGTACCCTAATTCCAGATTGAGTTTTTCTGGCTTCAGCTTCCAGGTACTGGTTTTTGTGATGCCTTTGCTCTCTCATTTAAAGAGTCCTTCAGAAGCTGGCATCCAAATTCAATGCACGATCAATGAGCAAGGTTCCTGGCAGGAAAATGCATGTAAGCATTTTCTTTATATTTCCTTCTGCACTAGCCCCCAGGAAAATTATGCAGTGGCCACAGTCACCTCACCTTGAAACCTCTCAGATGCTCAGGCATATCTACAAAGTAAAATTCCATCCAGCTTACTGGTGTGCTCCTGTGGAGTTGTCTGCACAAGAAATGCTACAAGGCCCTGATACCCTTTTTTATATTACCTATAAACACCAAATCCAGCTCAGAAGCTAAGTCCTCTGTCTTGATTTTTTTTTTATTGCTTTAATAGTTTTATGACCACAATTAACTCAGTGTTCGATGAGGGGGATATGGCTGTAGTTATATACTCTTTGTGAGGCAATGATCTGAACAGCTGAGGCACCACATTTCAATTAGTAGTGACAGACATTGCTCCTTTAATTTGAAAACTGCAAGGTTATTCTTTTTTGCCCACACAAAATAAACCTTTTGAGTATTCCAGACCTTCCTCACATCCATATTTTCTTACGGCTACTGATCCTATCAAAAAAAGGAGCAATAAAGTCTCCTGAACAAAATTTCTTTGAACTGTTTTCATTAATTCAGTAGTTCCTCACCTTTAAGGACCTGACCGTGTAATGAATAAACAGCAGCTATTTTCAGAATAAAGGGTTTCCTTTCAACTACTGTGGTCACCAGAAACGGCCTCACTTCCTGATTCTTTTCAATTCCCTTGTATTTAGCTGAAACTAAAACTATTAGATGGAAGCTAGACGGAGAGCTTTGAACATCAGTTCTGTGATCAGCTATTAAAGCAGTCCAATTTCAGCTGTGTTCAAACACTGCTTTCCCATCTTGTCTGGGGAAGCGCCTGCCAATTCATTTTTCTACTCTTATCAGTAAAGCCCATATACTGTGCTCATGTTTCTTAATATAAAACACAGGGAAAATCCCCAAGCTGTCAGGAGGTCTGCTAGCTTAAATACAGCCCACATCTTTGCTCTCATTGCGCTGCATACTTTCATTTGCTCTCAATTGACAAAAGCAGATCTACCTACCCATGATCTTGCAAAGTGCCAGTCATCTGAATTCGTCAGATTTTGGTGAAAGGCTTCTTTAAATACAGAATTTTATCATGGGTTCAGCATCAGCAGCTGTACTTGATTTTAAGTATGTTTTCTTAAAAAAAGCATCTTTGAAGATGCGGTCTATTTTCAGCTATGTAATAATTGCAGCAATCTGATTGGGTTCAGTTCCTCTGTGTTTTGGATGACAATGCAGTACAGTGAATTGTCCTGGTGTCCATCAGGATTTATCGCATATATTGAGGCAGTCAATGTCTGAAATCAATTCAAATCCATTATAATTTTTTTTGCTTAAAAAAAAAAAAAAAGACATTTCTAACAGGGAAAAGTAATTATATCTTCCCAACATGTTAAAGCAACATGTCTGTACCTTGCTTAGGCACAGTCCTTCCTCTCAGTATTACATAGGTTAAACATAAATTTTGTCACAAAAGGGAGGACAAAATACTAGACTGTGTTCAGTGCTTATCACTTTTGTTACATCCCATGGCCTTCCTACCCTCCAGGCATTAATGGCAGAGGACGAATGGTCTCATCCCGCAGGCTGCTCACCTGCCTGCCCTTCCCCACCCGCTCTGCACAGCATCCATGGTTAACCTTTCATTCACACTTACTTTTGGGGACTTTCTGATTCTGTTGAAATTGCTAATACTTTGTCAATCTGGTATGCAGCCCCATATTCCCTCTCCTTCCCGAGACCATCTCAATTCGTGTATGGTATTGTGATGTCAAAGTACAGAAAGTACTTTATAAAAAACAGAGGATTATTAATTGAGTAACAGTATGATCTGTTAATTAGGGGACCTGTTATTCACAGCAGAAGTGTGGGTGATTCTATGGTTGAGATGCTAAAGATGCTTAGGTCCCACTTCCCATTTGACCAGTGGCTTTGGCAGGTCACAGACAAGACAGACTTCTCTCCATCTTTTGAACAAGCGAGACAAATCTAGCTGATCTAGCAGTCACCTGGCCAAGCTAGCATGAGTCCCAACAGCCTGCCAAGAGGTGAGGTGTGTTAGCTCCAGGACCTGCCCATGCATGGTTCCTGGACTCAAGTGCTTGAGGCCATAGAGAGCAGAACCAGCCCACCTGCCTACTGCCAGCTGTGGAGCTGCAGCCTTGCTTTCTCTGTGTCCTGCTCCCCATCAGTAAATTAGTGATTTCAGAAGGGAAAGGACCACGTAATGCCACTGGTAGTTTTTCTACTGATGTGTTGCAGAGCCTTGAGCAAATCAGTTTCAGATTCCCCATCTATACAAGTTGGACAATGATGCATATCTTTCTGTGCAATGTGCTGGAAGATTTGGAAAGAAAAATGCTGTAGGAGAGTCAAAGTATTCTTACTCTTAACTCATTTGTTGTACCCAAGCCAAACTACTATTTGACTTTGGGGCAGAAATTGGAAATTAATATATCTTTTGTTAAACTACTGTAGGCCCATCAACAGCAAACTAATGAAACAAAGAAGAGGATTTCCTCCCCTCAGCATGCGCCGCTGCGCTAGTGGGGGTATCATGAGCTCTTACATAGCAACTCAGCCCCCAACAGTGGGATCGCAAAGCATGGCCCTGCAAACTGCCATCCTCCTCAGCTTTTTCCAGCCCATGGTTTACATACACTATCACAGAGGATTAGATAGGACACAGTATTATGGCTGTTTTCCACATATCCACAAGACCATTTTCAAGGAATCATAGATCCAGATAATAATATGGGTTGGAAGGCAGCTCTGGGGGTCATCTACCCCGATCTCCCATTCAAAGCAGGGAGAATTTTGAAGTTAGATGAGGCTGCTCAGGGCCGTGTCCTGTTAACTTTTACTATCTTCAAGGTTTCTGCAGCCTCTCTGGGCAACCTGCTCCAGTGTTTAACCATTCTTAGTATTTTCTTCCATATACCAAAATAAGGTTTCTTCTGTTACAACTTGTGTTCGTTACCTCTTTTTCATCTTCTTTATAACCTACAACCCTCTTTTTTAAGGGTCTCGGGGTTATCTTGCCAAGATAGAATTTTTTCAGAAGCCTCTTATATGATGCATACTTCTCTAGGAAATAACTTTTTGTTTACTTGTTTTTTTCACATTATTCACAGTAAATTCTTGAGAAATTATTTAAATCGAGGCAGAGATTTTTAAGATAAGCCAACAAAAGTCACATTCCAGAGAAACTTGATGGGACCTGGCACATATTTTGCGCAAGCTCCATTCATCTCCTTCTGCCTCCCACAGGCATTTCATTTTTGGACCAATTCTAATCATATGTGCTTCAGAAATTTCAAATTGCATAAAAAATTGTTCCTTGTTCTTTAGAGCAGAAATATTATACAAGTGAGAGAAGAGGCAGAGCAATTCAAATATGTATGGGACTCCAAAGACGAGCCAAAGGAAACATACTTGATAATTCGCATGCAAAGAAGCAACTCTGGACATGGTTGGGGAACTGCACGGTATAAAGATACCTGATGTAGGAAATAATCCAATCTGTCAAAGCTCCAGGACAAACAGCACAGCAGGATGTCACAGAGTGGAAAGAAAAAGCTGGAAATAAAACAAAAATGTGTCCAAATTAATGCTGGTCAGGGCCACTAAAGGGTCTCGGTGCCCTCAGGGCCCCAACACTCTCATCCTCAAATCTCTTACAGCGTTTTCTAATCAATTAATTTCTGTTGATCCTCCCAGGTGCTGAAATTCATCCCTGAGGCTGGGCATCCCAGAAGAAAAGGCAGAACCAGGAACAACATGGCCTTAGTAGATATACAGCTGGATCACCACGAGCGTTGTGATTGTGTCTGCAGTTCAAGACCACCACGATAAAAAATAAAAAAATAAATAAATAAAAGAAAAAACCAAGACACACTAATTGCAGCTTACTGGACGTTTACTTTTAAGCAGGATTGCTCTGAGGACCTTTACTCACTAATCATTTGAATGTTGCTACTAGCCTGCCTTTGCCATTAGCAAAAATGATCGCTGTGTTTCAGCATAGCTGTGCTGATTAATGCCACGGCAGCTAAACAGGTATATCATAGATTTATGTATCAGCATCCAAGAATATAGGATTATGGTTATCTGTAGCTAGATTCTGAGGGTTGAGATTTTCAAAGCTCACTGGTAGTCCTTAGGCACACAATGCCCACTGAAATTAAACAGCAGTTGTGCGGGTATTTGTGGTAGCTGGCAATGAAATAGCGTTGTGTTTGTTTCTCACTCACCAGTTCCTACACTCAAATTCTGCTGCCATTTCTACCTGCTCAGCTGTCCTGACAGACAGTAGGGTTTTGTGGGTGTAAATGAAGAGAGAATTTGAGCCTGTATGAGTGTAAAATGGTTTGTCCCTCTCTGAGAGGGGAACTTCCCAGTGTTCGGGCCCAACAGAGTGAGATATGATGAGGAAAATCCATCACTAAATGAAATAACACACCAGTAAAGTCAAATCTCACTGTTTGTACTCAAGCAAATCGTGTGCTGAAATTAGTAGGTGCTTTGCGTAAGCTGGGACACTGGTGGTGGTAGGGGAGTGCAGAGGCTGGTACTTTTGCCACGGTGACTCCACAGGAGCCATCACCCAGGTGCTTCTGCAAGAGGGGTCCACCAGGTAAACCCCTGTGGGTTGGGGCTGATCCTGGTCTGGACTCCTGCCCCTTGCCCAGAGCTGCCCACAGTTGCCCGGGAGGAGCCCCCTCGACACGAAAAGAGAGAGACAACCCTCCCCTTGTGTCCTCCTCGCTGCAGTGTGAGGAGTGCCGTGTTTCCTCCACGCAGGCGATGAAGATAGGGCACTTGTTTGTTGAAAATATTGATTTGTTTTGCAGTTGTGTTACTGGGAAACAAAACTGTGCTTGAGATTTAATTATCGTTATTTGGTTTGGGGTTTGTTTGTTTGTTTTAAATATGGATTATTATAACTGCGTCATATATGCATTAATCTTAGTTATCTGAGGTTAGTTGTCTCATTTCAGCTCTGTGTATTGCCATGGTTAAACTGTTGACAGTGAATTTCTTTTTGATTGCATTTTGCTGAGGCATATTAACTCATTAAGCAATGTCTGTCTGTCATGGAAAATGTGCATCATTTATTAACTTCCAGAAGAATATTATTAAACACCACCTCGTAATAAAATAAGCACTTTAAAAGCTACAGCATAGCTTCCATGCCTTTTAAAATATTATGAAAGTGCTCTAGCTGAAAAAGGAAACAAAAAAATCTTTCCAAACTAGCTTTAAAGGATTCTAAATGCTGCTCCAAAAGTGTAAAATACAGGTGGATTTAAGTCTGGCAAAGAATTGGAGTTTTGATCATGAATGCAACAGAGGGAATGGGGCAGCACATTTAATGGCTGAGATTTTATATTTAATAGCAGACATAGGCTGTGTCAATTCATCTTGTTTATGTTGCCTCTTGTGTTTCTGTCTCTCTGAAAGAGCAAAGTAGTTTGACAGTAGTGCGTTAATAATTAGTGGAAACTGGCATGTACTATAATGTAATATTGAGAGCCTTCAAGCCGGTATGTTTTAGCAACCTACAGTTTTGTTGCAAAAGTGGCCTAATGTTCTGACTTACCCTCTTTATCAGCTCAAGTATTTTATAAGTGCTCTTTTATAATTTTAACAAAACTTTACCGAAACATCCCTTAGAAATGTTGTGTTATGTTCTTTCCTGTACTTTATCCTTTGAGACTCAAAAAGTGTGGGGTTTTCATTATTTATATTAATTTTTCCTCTCTGGCTCCCAGATGTCTATTTAAAAATGCTCCTGAATGCTGACTTAGGAAGTGATTCATAATTTTTCAAAGCAATTCACATTAAAAGAACAGCACTGTAACCAAAGATTGACAGCTTCGTTTCATAGTTCAGGACTGTTTAAAGAAGACTTCATTCTTTTTCTGTCTCTATCTTAATAACAAGGTTGACCCTGTCCTTCCATAATTTCCAGCTAATTTTGGAAGAAATTTGCATGCGAGACCTTGGCAGTACTGATTGTTTTTGAGACAGTGCACTCCAATGTATATTCCTGACTGAATTATGCCCAAATTATACCTGAGCACTCTGGCCTCGTAGTTAGCATTGGTTGTAGGAAGCATCAGTTTCATATGGCTTTGTGCTTTGAGTGGTCCTTTGATTCCCACCCCTGGGCATCCACTGTGCTTGGCATCTCTCACGCACCTCTGCCTGCTCACCCAGTCTCTACCCCAACTTCCATCTGTTGGGAGAGGTATTTACGCCTCCTAATTTGAGGGATCCAGCCTTGTCTGGGAGGCTGAGTTACCGCTACGGGCACTTGGGGGAGAGAGGCTCTTCCAAAGTGTGCCTTAGCCCCCAGGTTGAAATCGCCCAACATGGGAGCTTTTCTTTCTTTCTTTTGACTGTGTAGAAAGATCAGAAATCTGATTTGGGCATCTAAGTGAGATACACAAAGGTAGATGATACGAATACTCATTTTAAAGACTGAACTAGCTAATAGTTTAGCTAACTGAATTAAATACAGGCAGCAATCAATGCCAGGGTCCAGCAGACAAATTCAGCTGTAAAGTAAAAAGAGATTGGTATAATAGGGATTATCCTTTTGCTTAATGTTGGGTTTACTTTCTTAAATATAGGCTAAACTTGTCACAAAATTTAAAGTATTACTCCTGGGACACTTAGTAATGAATGGAAGCACTCACTGCTTCGTGCTGCCGCCTGCCATGCAGACAGCACGCTCCCGGCCAGCGCAGGAGAGTCCAGGGTGGGCTTTGTGTTGCAGTGTGGGGTGATAACATACATGTGAACTAGGAAGAATTCCTGAAAACCCAAGCCCCGAGCTGCGATGACCCTAGTGAAACCAAATAGCAGCAAAACTTTTCCTTTTTATTTATTAGCAGAAATTGCAGAGATGTTTTCCCATGCCTTTATTTTCTCTTTTGTCTATGTAATAATTATTATGTTGTTTACATACTATTTTAACTTAAAAAGCAAAAATATTAAAAAAAAACAATCTGGTTCATTTTTATTGCTGGAATTGGAACCCCCAAATAAATACATTTTCAAAGGAAATTGAGAAAGATTCCTAATTTCAAACCACTCGCTAGCTTTTTATTTACTGTATTCTTCTGGGATAGAGCCTACTTTCTCAAGTGCAATCTATATATATTTTTTGTTATCTCAGTTAAATGCAGCTTTTCTAGCAGTATTTTTTACTTTATGCAGTATGTAATGTGTCTTATCTTGATGAAAAAATAAATACTGCTTTTGAAAGAAGATACTCTGAGTGGTTATTCAGAATTCAGATGAACTAAAACCCGTGATTTACTGGAAGACATTGCCACAACATGACACCATCCATTCTAGATCTCCTTGTGAATTTTAGCAGTCGTTCCCAGGAGCATCAGGGAAGTAACAAAGTGCAATTTTGGGATAATCGAGTTTGAGCCCCCGAGCTGGAAGAGCTGACAGCTTCCTTGGGAAGCAGCAGCAGCGTGACAGCAGCACGGCGTTTCTGATAGCCGGATTAGGGCGCTCCCCTGGACTCGGTCCTAGTCTCGGCCCCCGCAGGCTTGGCTTGGCTCCAGCAGAGATGTCCTCGCTTGTCCTACTGAAGCTGCTCCTTACTGGCAAAGGAAGATCCTGCTGAAGCTCCGCGTCTCACCTGAACCAGGGCAGAGCTAAGCATCCAATTGCGGTGTGCAGGGCAGCTGGAGGAACCTAAACCCTCTTGAGATGGGGAAATTCAATCCACCCTTGTGAGTTCGGGCATTTCCCCCAGCTTTGGCAGAAGCAAATTTTTTTTTGTGTTGCATCTGGAACATAACATTCATAGCTTTGATAACTTTCAATTTAAGGTTCTTACATTAAGCTAAAGCTGCCTTAGGCCTGGATCTTGGACTGAATAAGGACATGAAATTTTTGCCAAGTTAATTCTTCACTAGCTAGATGCCCTGCCTGATAAGGGAAATACAGATAGCATACAGACAGGGGACCCAGCTTTGCAGCCTGTCCTCATGCACGAGTGCCTTTTTCTGTACGGTAATGCCACCGACCTGGAACAGTCAGCTCTTCAGATGACCATATTTATCCCCTTTGATTTGGTCCTTGTTACTCAGAGAAGGAATTCATATGTCTTCTTCTTTTTTCCCTTCCCTTCCCATCCCTTCCCTTTCTACAAAAAGGCAGTCAGAAGAGATGTTTCCTAACAAAAGAAGCAGTTCTGTTGTGCATAGTGAACAAGGACATATTTAATGGGTGGAGGAGACACTTTTTGCCCTTCAGAAATGCACTGAATACACCATGTAGACAGCAGCTCAGCAATTGCTAAGTGTTCAAGGATGGCATAAAGCTCCTCCCATCTGGCATTGCTACATACCTTTATCACTCCTGGCTAGCTAACATTATCAGTTTGTCCTTGTGCTCACATGAGTGAAAGCTTTTATAAATCTGCAACATGAAAAGTAGCTCTGTCTCTTCAGCTGAAAAAGTACATGGTTCCTGAGGTCATTCATAAACTCACCATTACCTTTTTTAAAAAATAATGTATTTTTTAAACATTCTTCTTCCCATTTTTGAAGAACACAGCATCTTCATCTAGCTGATTTTAAGATCTGCAACAGCTGTAAAAATACTTCCCTGCAAATTCATTTAAGATTTCCCTTGCTCTTTTCTGGAGTGCATTCCCCAGTCACACTGCTGTAATGCGAATTCAACAGATGTCCAATTTGTACTTATTCTCCCGGGGACTCCAGTGCAACAGCTAATGAAATGCAGAAATTAGTATTCTGGTCTCTCATTCCGGGAACTTTAACTTTGTTTATTGATAGCCTTGGTCAAATATGCTGAAATACATAACATTCATAATTTATTTGGTCATTCATTGACGGGCCTTGAAAATCTGCCTGAAGTGTTTAAAGTGCAAATTCGATTTTGCATTTCTTTTCAAAGAGTTCTTCAAGAAATGGGATTTCCAAACCAGTAAATATTCTGCCATGAATAGTAGGAAGGGAGTATTTCAGGTTTTAGACTATCTTCAAAAATTGATTTGACTTAAGACTTGGTCTGAAATTTGTTTATAGGTAGCAAAAAAGATGTTTCAAAACTGAATTTATAAAACTTGATTTTTGAAACTGAGTTTCAAAACCTCATTTATGTATTGCTTACAGAAGTTGCTGTGGTACAGACATGCTTTAACAAAAATGAACCCAGTTATGTAATAACAGTTACTGTATTAGATGCTCCAATTTCAAGCTGACAAAGGATTTCTGCTTCAGCTGAAAGCATTTCAGTTTCAGAACCAGTAGGAAGAGAACAGGATAAACAGAACTGGGTACCTTTCAAATATTTTGATATAAAGGGTGATGACATAAGAAAAAACCCTTAACTTTTATTCATTGCATTTTATTAGGTAAGTAGTAAGAGCAGACATCTTAACCTTTTTGTTCTGTGTTTGAGTTTGGAGAGTATCATGTCAAGTAGCAGATGCACTGAGATGAGCTCTCTCCTCTCAGTCTAAAATCAGTTTACCCCCTCCAAGATGAAGGTGATCCAGAGAACCACCCATCGTATCAATACAATTCTGTCAAATCTTTCTATCCACTGTCATAGTCATAGCCTTTTACCAAACAAAGAATAAATAAATCAGTTTGGTTTGGTAATACAGTATTTCTGCTTGTACCTAGTATATGAAGAAAGACGATTCCCTCCCCCAAAATGAAAAATTATTATGCATTGAAGAATCACAAACTGATTGAGGTGGGAAGGGACATCTGGAGATGATCTTGTCCAACCCTCTGCTTAAAGCAGGGTCATCTATGGCAGGTTGCTCAGTCATGTCC